>LKNJ01002328.1:0-43792 GCA_002120245.1 Maccullochella peelii | reverse complement strand
AGGCATGAAGGTGAATGTCAAAGACAGAGGCAAAGAGAAATAAAAGAAAGGAGGGGAAGGGAGCTGGTGGAAGAAAGAGGACTCTCTTAGGACCAACTGTGTGGGAGTTGAATAAAGAAAAATGTTTAGAGCTATTTAAATTAAACGGAGAAAGGCCTACATCTCATATCTGTGTATTTACCTGTCCCAAGGCACAGAGGTTTCAAAGGACTCCCCGATCACATAGTAGTCCATCCCCAAGTCCTGCTCAGAAGACCATATTAGCATTAGTAGGCTGGTAGGTTAATGGTCATTCAGTACATCTACATGCACACAAGAAACCAGAATGCTGGGGGAAATCAGGTTACATGGGTAATTGGACAACAGGTTTACATGCACTGTAGAAACCTGGTAAAATGTAAAATCCACATGGACTAGTCAGTACAGATTTCTACTACCCCCAAACTTGTTTTGGAACCATGGCTTGCTGATTTTAACTGCATTAGTGATAGAAGATGGTGCTTCCTTTGTTGTTTTTTTGTGTGTGTGTGTGTGTGTGTGTGTTTTTGTTTTGTTGGCACATTTGGATCGACAACGCAACGGGGGGGGACAGGCTCTGTAGTGAGAGCAGTTTTATCTTACAGCGTGAATGTGCCTAATTTACAAATAGCCTGAATGCACTGCTATGAAATACTGTATCAGTGCAATGTCAAAAATGTGGGAAATAAAGCAATTTTAAAACTTCAAAGTTTCTGTTTTCTTCATGAAATTTGTGTAGAAAGTGTGGCAGGTGAAGATTTTTTTTTAATTGAATTATCAAAAAAGTGAAGAGCTGAAGCTAAGAGTGTGTGCCTTTTCAGCTGTGGAAACCGACTTATTTAAACTTCTAGAAGCTACTTTGTGTCAGTTTCAGTTTTCGTTGTAATGATCTTTCCTTTCATTCTTCTGCTGCTCTGTTGTCTCATCTATATTTCCATGTCTGAAGTCTTTGTCGCGTACATGTGAAACCCGATTACGGGTATGAGTGTCCAAGAAATCGGCTTCCTCTACTTCGATTACAGAAACCGAGTTTCTCATACACACGACGTTTAAAAAAGCATATTACTATAGAAAGCCTGGATTAACCGGGTTATTTGAGTGCACGTCAAGTTCTTGCTTGTTTTTATGTTTCTGTGATAATCATAAAAGGCCTCTGACAGGACTGACCTAACTCTCCTTTGTCATTTTGACTGCAAAGTGTTAGACACCCTGACAACAAGTGTGACCAGATCAAATCAGAGACCTCCTGAGGTCACATTCTGCAGCCTTTCTGTGTTGCTCACGATCCTATCTGCTGTCAGACTGAGTCCTCCCCGCCCGCCCCACCTGCCCATCAGCTCAGGCAGAAAAAAAGCCAGAGGAGTGACCCACCCGGAGGTAAGCGATGACGAAGGTCAACATGTAGCCCCTCTGCCCATTGTCCTCTCCAGCTGCCAGGCCCCTGGAAGCAGATAACAGGGTTAATATTTAACGGCTCTTTTCTTTTAGCTTTGTTGGTCAGACCGCTCCCCTCACAACAGCTGCCTGGGAGCCTGTCAATCCAACAATGTACAGATCAATGAAGCTATGCTCTGTGCATCGCCACAGGTCAGCCACACATCCATCACCTGCAGTGGGTGATCAAATTTTCATCTACTGCCCAAAACTAATCAGGCCAAGCTCATTAGAAAATCACTATATTGATTTTCACCCTTCTTCCCGTTTCCCGACACCACAAGAAAATATTCCTCATAGAACCGCACCAATCCATCATTGGCACTTCCGATCGGATGGGTGATCACGATTTATTTGAAATAACGCTATAAAGCAGAGGATGCTGCATGTAACTGACAGGTTTCTTATGATTTAATTGCTGGCTATTACCAGGGCAGTGGCCCAGCTACCTGCTAAATCTGGGCACTGGGCCAAACAGTTACACTAACAGTAATATATAATCAATAAGCTTTACCCATAAAGAAATCACTGACATCGCCCAGTGAGGAGCACTGAGGATCCCTGGCTGGTTTAAACGTGTGTTGTAATGAGCTGTTGGGTTCTGAATAGCTTCTGTATTACATTCAAATGATTGCTGAAATATATCAAGAATATAGTGGACATATTCAATATTTCTTTATTTTAGGGGGCCTTTTGTTGGTCAGTTTCCCTTAAAAAACTGCAGGAACTTAATTTATATTTGTAATGATATTATTTATTATGACACTATTTTTCCTTTTTACTGACTTTCTAGTAAAAAAAACAACAGTCATCAATCAGTCACCTAGTTTTTTCGGTCTCTGTGTACCCAGAAGATGTTGTGTTTCTTGCAGCAAGAGGGTGCTGACCATATGATTTACAGTAAAGTGAAATCCTGATAAAAATATGTTCTGGTAATAGGAAATGAAGAGAAGAATACGGGAAAATGCAAACTAGCGGCTAATTTAGTACAAGAGTCCCTTTAAGTCAGTTGAAAAACAGAACGGTTGAGTTGCAAGTGGTATCTTTTTTGAAAATTTCACATTTTTCCAAAATCAAATCAAAAATAATAAACTCCAAGTATAGACATAATCGAGAATAGACAGCATTCATATGCATAAAACTCTATTAGACAACCACCGATGTTAAGCACAGAAAACATGTTTAAGTTTCAAACAGCGAACACTCCACTTGAACGACGTATTGAGACATCGGACTTCACAGCACCTCAGAATCACCAAACAATCAGTCTCGAATCATTTCTATTAGGTTGAACTCATCTATGAAACTATTGTTAGGGGTTTAAAACAGGCACAGGATAGAGAGAGCATCCCTCTCAGGCTGACTGGTAACTGATTTCCAGCAAAGTCCTCATCGATGCATTTCATGATCAATCACAACAGCGACGCACTCCCAGACAGGGTCCTCTCGCCCTGTGCTGTCCTGAGGGGGGCCGTGCCCTACTATCACCGCCCACACCACACCTACTCTAACATAAAAGCTGGCCTGACAGGTGGACGTCCACATGTGATCCATCAATCCTGAGTAGAAAGCCAAGTCTGTAAGTGTGTAACTGTGCTTCTCCAACCTTTTCACTGCTACTACATAATGGCTGGTTAAATAAAGCGACATCAGGGCCTCAGGCAGCTCCCCGTCATGTTTAAAGTTACACCAAACGATGCTTCCTCATTTTTGTGCTTTACATGGCCGAGCTCTGCAAGTGATCTTTGTGACGTGCATCGTTCAAAGACAGGGAGAAGGAGAGAAAACAAGTACTTACCCAAATTTAGCAGCGATGTCATAAACTTGCTTCTCATGCTGCAGGACCTTCTCACGGTCTCCCTCAAACAGTAGGGTGGCCACACACAAGCGGTTGGGGTCGAAACCTTTGAACTGGTGATTAAAGAGGCAGATTCATTTTTCATGAAAAACACTCGGGGCAAGCAACTGGTGATGTTCACTTCTAATTATTTTTTACCTTGGTGATGTAAAATTTTTTCAACCCGTCCACAAAGGATGTGAAAATTGAAGATACTTGAGGCTTCAGGGCATGGCCTGTGAAAATATCAGATAAGAATCAGCTCCATCTATTCACAAAGAAGTAGGCCTGAAAAACTGATCTTTTTTTTTTTTTTTTTTTTTTCACACATTAGTCATACCCCTGCTTCCGCTTACATCCTCCAGCGTTCTGAGAGGGCGAGCGTGTCAGATTTATTTAGGGTTTCAAACAAAAGGAGGAAAAATAAATGGTAACATTTGAATAACTTTACAACTGGCCAGTGGCTGCCAGCGACAGCGACTATAAATCAGAGGGTTTCCGAAGGGAAGTGGGGTTGACACAGCGATATCCGTCTTCCTCACCCACACTTTTTGATTTATTCCTGATCGGACGCACAAAAGCGCCTGTGGACAAGCGAAAATGAGGGGCTGGGGCCAATGGGATGGTTATCAATCACAGCGGGGAAGTCACGGGTGATGTCGCCGAGACTTAACAGTTCATTTATTTCCCCCCATGCTCAAGTCTCTTCATCACTTAGTGTCCTAATTGTTTCCATTCCAAAATTTGATTGCAGGTCTTTAGGTCTCTCGCAGCCATCATACTCGTTAATTAAATACTCAACATCCAGAGAGAGAAAATTACACCTACACTGTGCATAATTTCACTTTTAACTCTCCGCTCTGTGGTTTGGTTGGGTTTTTTTTTTTTTTTTTTTCATATCAACACATGCTGCTACTTACTACAACATTCTCATTTTTCATCTTGTGTATCAAGACAGGCAGTGCTAAATTGTACTTGTAGTCCCAATCTGATAAATACCTGTGAATACATCAACTCTCCTTACTCAACAGCCAACATGATTAAAAGTGAGGACAAGCCACTAATAAGCCCAAGAAGGTATCATAGAGCCATGAGTTTTAGTTATTAGTGAAAAAACCTGGTCGCTTCCTCTTCCTACTTAATGCTAAGAAGTGCCTACTCTGTGAAAAGTGGAAATATAGGGGAGATAATGAGATCCCTGGAGACTGGGGAACTTTACAGAGATCTCTGGCAATGCCAGATGCATTCCACTAGACCTTAAGAAACAACATCATAAAATTTAAATGTAACAACCTCTTAATTTTGGCCAGGGTCATTTTTCATCTTGCTTCAATTGTTTGTCTGTGTGTGCAGCTATTCTGCTGCAGAAATGATAATCAATTAACAATTCAGTGCTGTAGAAGAAGGTAAAATCATTGCATTCTGTACCATTGCCATTCATTGTTCTTCTTTCAGAGGTATACAGTGAAACACCAACCCACATATTGACAAAAAATACAGAATGAGAAACAAATTTAAACTCAAAATAAATATGATTAGTATCATGCTGCTGGTTAAAAGCCTGCCATGTGAACAAAGCCAAAGGTTACATTGGGGCCTAGAAATAAAACACTTCCTGGAAATAAAAACCAGGTCAAATAAAGTCCTACTTGTACAGTGAAGGGTCACCTCAAAACACTCAGAGGGCTTAAATGAGAGTGATGTTTGCATATGAGAGATAATGACAGCAGTGATGTGTAATGCCTTAAGTCTAGGCTGGCCTATACTGTGAATGATCAAACAAAACTTACCAAACTGAAACTGTTCATTATCCATGAGTCGTATAGATGCCGGGGCACACCTCTGAAAAATAAAAGTTGGTCTATATTAGTTTATTTGAATCACAGATCCTACAAAATGTCAGAATTATGACAAATTACTGGTTTAAAATAAAGCTTCCAAATGATATCAGACCAAATTCAAACAATATTCATTATTATCACATTCAATGCAACTGTTTGGCTTTAAAGCTTTTGTTCTCTTGCTTGACGTCCCGGATGTACAGTCTGTAGACTGTAGTCATTTCCTGTAGCTTAATGCATCTTGACAAAAAGTTCCAATTGGCACTGTAAAGTTATGATTTGCTTTGTACTGTCATCATCAGCCCATGACATTTTGGTTGTAGCAGAAGAACAGAAAAAGCAGAAGGTGAAAAAAAGTTAGGAATTAACCAAAGAGCAAAGATGAGGCCTGAGAAGAACCAGTGATGTCGGACATGCCACAAAAACCACGGGCAATAGCTGGCCACAGATGCTTAACAGCAGCTGACAAAAGACTGTGGGCTTGGTGTGTCAGGGCCTTTAGGCAACAGCGATAATACAAAGCACTAACTTAGAGTAGAAGCCAAAATAAGAGTAGCAGACAACAGTTGTCTTTGCTGTGAATACAAATGCAACACTTTCTGCAATGTCTTAGCAGTAGAGAGTCTCAGCATAAAGGTCTGATTAAAGTTTTTACTCTTTGGTTTTTGTTATGGGGGATAGCTCAGCAAGCACTATTAAGGTTTTTAACAGAGAGTTCAATTTGGTTTAAAAGTACATTTAGATTTTTTTTGCTGCTTTTTGTTGGCAGGTCAGTTTTAAACAAGTGAAGAGGTGAAGTGAAGCTCTGAAAGTGCTTATTGCATTCAAAAAGTTTATGGCCGTAGCCTCATGTTCAGACAGGCAGAGAGAAAGCAGTTAACAAAGCGCAACATGTTCAAGGATACATTAACATGTTACCTGTTTGGCAACCTCTCGAAGACAGGCAACTCCCTGCTCAAAGTTAGGGAATACCACTGAGCCGTATTTCTGATACTCTGGCATGGGACGAATCTTCATCGTTACCTCAGTAACCACACCCAGGGTTCCTGTGGAAAATCACAGTGAGAGATTTTGAGTAGAAAAAAAAAAAAAAAAGAAGTACATCAGTTCCCACAATTTATATGACCTAACCCCCTCTTAGAGCGGAACTTCACTACGTTTTACAGGGCTCTGGTACACGTCCCAAGGGTCCTTTGGGTGACCTTTGTCTCACATTTCACCTAGACGATCTGGTTTTCTAACACACACTGGGGGGACACCTAAGATTTATCAACTTAAGAGCATGAGGAAATGTGTTGCTGCTGCAAGGCAAACAGCAGCAACACATATACAGGTACACCGAAAACCTCTGGCTGACCTTATGACCCTGAAAACTGTCAACCATTAGCTGCTGCTGAAGGAGTCACACTGCATGTTTAAAAACCAGAGTGTATACTCTAACCTACACTATGTTTGGGAATAAGAACTGCTTTCAACCGAATATCACAGTAAATTGTTGCTAGGGAGTACTGGCCAACCAAAAAATAAATAAATAAATAAATAAAATAATAAATAAATAAATAAATAAATTAGAGAGACTGTATTAAAAATCATCTTCCAGCACCCACAGTCTTATAAATACTACCTTTGTGGGACTTGGAATATTTTACTGCTGTTGACAATGTTAGTGGAAGTATTTTTAGCTTGCTGTGTAGCTGTAGGGCCTTTACCTACGAGCATACTGACAGCAGAAGACTGTGACGTGAGATTACACTGTATAATGTGTTAACACTGCACTACAGTCATTTCATGTAGCGCTGAAATGATTTGTCGACTGACAGAAAAGTAATTGCCAACCATTTGGATAATCTGTTTAAATCACTTATCAAGCTAAATACCAGAGATTAGTTGGCTCCAGCTCCTCAGATGGGAGGACTTGCTGCTTTACATCAAACTTGTAAATTAAATACATTTTGGTTTTGGACTGTTGGTCAAACAAAACAAGATGTCACAATGGGTTGTCATAACTTGTAATGGGCATTTATAACTATTTTCTGACTTTTAACTGATTCAGCAATTAATCAATGAAATAATCAACAATGAAAATAATTGTTAGTTGCAGACCTAACTTCATGTTTGTGAATTTTAGTGGTGTGAACCAAACCTATTACTCCCAGCCTGAATGTTCTGTGTTATTATAGACAATGTCCATTTAGAGATGTATGTCTCCTGAACATAGCTTGTTCCATTAGGAGGCCTGTTATGGCTGTTAATGAGCCCTCTAACGTGACACTACATGCTGCTCCCTAGTGGCCCAGTGGAAAACAAGTGACTCCATTAGGCCTCAGCCAAGAAAGGCCCCTCCTTTCTGACAGTATGCAGGAGGAGCCACTGAGCAAGGAGGAGGGAGAGAGAGAGAGAGAGAGAGAGAGAGAGAGAGAGAGAAGGCTGGGGAGGAGCTACAGTAGAAGGGAGTAAAGGAGGGTGAGTGAGTGAGGAATAAAGGGAGGTAATAAGAACAGCAAGGTCAGAAAAACACTCTTGTGGGGACGAATGCAATGAAGTGAAATGCTGGAGTGCAGCTTAAACCATTTTTACTGCAACTGTCTCTATTAAACCAAACTCATTTTACAGGATAAGTATTTGGGGAGAGGGACTCCTCACGGTGAAGAAGAGTTTTGGGGGGGGCTGAGTGGACAACGTTGACCACTGTGAAGCCACCACTTTAGGTACATTAAATTAGTGCTGGTTGGCTTCACACACCTATATACCTATATCCTCCTTTTAAAAGATAAAGGGATTATCATTGATTTTTCCAATCATTCTTTACACTGCTTGTAGCAGGAGCGAAGAAAATACTTTGCATTCAGGCTACTTCAAGGTCAGAGAGATAGAGAGACCTGGTTGTTGTGCAGTGAATGAGAAACTCGAGGTTTCACAGTAATTTCTGATTAAATGGATGCGTTCCAGTTAACATGCGGAGCATAGTTGAGGGTTTTAGTGTGGTGCTTTGTTGTTGTCGTTGTGGCCTGCTGTCAGACAGCAGGATGCAGTTTCTGGGGTGAGCAGGTAGATAATTTTAATGAGACCGTGCAGTGGTGTGACCTCTTAGTTCCAGCGTTCGGCCTCCCAGAAGTACATGTACTCCCAGAGACGTGTGGTCCTGTGCCATCTCTTGGCACCAAACCCCAGCAGCAAGCTCACCTTCAGATGTTTTACACTACATACTCTTAAGCGCTTGTGTTATGAAGCATTGTAATTATCTATTAATATTAGCCTTAATTTATATACTTTATAAATTATATAATAGGGGCAGCTGTAGCTCAGGAGGTGGAACTGGTCGTCCATCTGATCCCCACCACCTCCTGTTCACATGTCAAAGTGTCCTTGGGCAAGACACTGAACTGAATGTGTGCGTGAATGGGTGAATGAGTGGCAAAAACCTTGCAAAGCGCGCTGGATAAAAGCGCTATATAAGTATGGCCATTTACCATTTATAAACGGGGCCTTTTAAAAACATTCAACCAGCTGTATGTTGAGTTTTCTTATTTTGTTCCCAAATCTCAATGGTGCGTGCCACAAAAATGCTGTTTTACAAAGATTATACACTCGAGTATTCTGATATTCAATACATACATTCAAATTTAATTCCTCTCACATCTATTTTCAGATTTTTAGGTTGAATCAACTTGCTGTTGTTAAAAGTTATGTTCACACTTTTAAATCTACTCCATGATTTTATCAAGTGAGGGGGAAATGGGGACTTTATTAGAGAGGGCCATAAATTTAACATCAGTGGAAAAGAGCCCTGATGTATGTACTGTGTTCACTTTGCTCTGCAAATGTGACTTTTGGAGAAGTAAGGTCCAGGGAAACTACATGACCTCTACATAACCCCATGAACTTGTTGTTTGAAAGTGTTTCTAACTTATGTTGACTGAGTCACACACTAAAAATAAATATGGCTGACTTAAAATAACATATCACAAACATGACAAGTGCCTGGTTGTGACCAGTTTATATAGGTTTAGATTAACTATCACATAGAGGGTTAGTTAACCGGCACAGTCAAGATGCAACTTTTAAAAACTTGCATTTATGCAAATGTATTACAGGTAATTTAGAAATAAATAGCAAAATTATTTTAAAAAGCAGATGGGCATGAAAGAAGCACATTAATCATTCAGACTGACAACTGTTAACCATTATATCAACTAGTACTAATACTTTCATAATGCTGACATTTTTAACTGTAGTCTACATTCACTTACTTGTTACTAGATTTTTGAACACATTTGATTTTCATCTTTTATATATATATATATATGCTGTCTTGGTATTGAAATCACTTCTAATGAGTACAAATGGAGATCTCTGCAGTGATCCGAGCCCAGTCAGGGAGCAGATTGCTGAGCTTTGTAGGGCGAATATAAAGTTTGCCTCCACAGCTGTTTAACATAGCGATGCCAAGAGTCTCTGAACCCCCTCATTATGTAGGGGGAACCTGGCATATGGCAGTATTCTCTGTGGGCATTCACAAGGACAGGGCACCGCAGATGGGGTGGGGAGGACACTTGCTGGTTCCTAACTAACACCCCTCCAGATCACTTTTCCACCAATGCTGGTTAATGTGTAAGAAGCCCAGAGCATGAGAACCGTCCTGATGTTACTGTTTTATCACAAAGACTTGCAGACATGCACGCAAACCCACATTAATACACAAACTCACATACATGCCCACATGATCTGGTGTACTGGGATCACATGAGAAAAGTAGCAAACCTTCTGAGCCCATGATGAAGTGGTGAATGTCCGGCCCCGTGGACATGCGTGGGCCCTGACAGCCCTTTTCAATCACCCCTCGTGGGGTCACCATCTTTACGTGGACGACCTATTCAGTCAGAAAAAAGCAACACAACAAACACTTTTTACAAACAAAAATATGCAAACAGAAGTATACTTTTCTTTCACAGATTTACAAATATGACAAAAAATTATAATTTGGATATCGCCATGCGTGCCACAAGTGTGAGCACATTTCATAACCGATACTGTGACCACTGCATTTTAGAGGTGAGGGTAAAGTCCTCAAAACTCTTGCTAATAATTTCCTTTCTAATTACTGTGTGAGTAACTGCTGTGTCCTGACTGTCATCCCGTGTTTGGAACAAACATGTGCAGGAAGGTAAAGGGGAGGGCGAGCAGCTCACCAGGTCCTCAATGTTGCCGTAGATGTTCTTCTTCATGCCTGATGCTCTGGTTGCTACCCAGCCCCCCAGGGAGCTGAACTCCATGGAGTCAGGCTCATGCCCCGTACAGTAGCCATTCTGATTGAGCTGTGAAAAAAAAAATAGAAGTGAGCTAAAAATGTTTGGAAAACAACGACGTTGCAAACCCACAAGAATGTTTTAATAACAAGGAAAAAGAATGAGCAAGCAAAGGGGGAAAAAATAATTGCAGCTCTGCTGCTGAATTTCACTGCTGTCGTTTTGCTGCAATGCTAAAACTCAGGTTTTATGGCATCACAGATTTTTACAACGGCCTAAAATAAACCAAGTGGAAAGAGCATGAAAAGACTAAAAAGAGAGTTCAGTGCATTATTTGGGCGGTGCCAAATTCCACTGCTCGACTGGATCACTGATGTTATGTGTAAAAAAAATAGCTGTATTCTGCCAGGTGACATGTTTCTGCCTTTTATGAATAGTAAAATTACAATAGCAGAAACTTCACTTCTACATGTTTATGGAAATTTGTGACTTATACAGGCTATGTCTCAGACGGTCTTGATGGAAGACTGCTTCATAGTCAGCTTCCACAGCCCCACCCAATCCACAAAATACTGTGAGTGACTTCTTAGCTACTTGCCACATGGCCATAACAATGTGACAATATACTTTTGGGTTATTTTGGAGTGCGACACACACAAAAAAAGTGACAAATCAACCAAAAGCACAAGACGGGTGTTATGTCAGGCTTTGTTTTATCACAACACTCCCCTAGAAGGAAGTTTATAATGCAGACCCATCTGCTCCATCAAAATGGTCCAGTCTAAATGCAGAGTTGGAGTCTGCTTTAGATGCAGCTCACGCATTCCTCTACATCAAATGCCCGCTCCTCCATTTTTCTGAATTAGCTTGATGCTGCCATCTGCTCATGACCGCCGCCTCACTCTCTAATCTCTCCCCTTCAGCACTCTGCTCCTGTCGCAAACTCCTTCCTAAACCCTGTTAGATCTACTGAGCAAAGAGTACCAAGGTGACTGAGCATGGGCAGCCTGCATGTGAATGGTCACACAGCTTGATTGTTGGCACAACATTTTACAGTAATGTAAGCTCTGTGTCAGTGGATTAATAAGGATGGATGAGCAGTACTTACCAATCTCTCCAAATCCTGACCGACGATGCCAGCTTCCACGTGGGCAGTTAAATTTTTCTCGTCGATCCACAGAATACGGTTCTGTGAGTGAAAAACAAACAACATGACTGAGGAGGTGTATGAATGCTCTAATGTGGTTTGTTGCATTTGTTTTTAATGAAAACACAAGATCTTAATAAAGATGTTGTGTATCAACATGTCTGTCCTCTAGAACTCTAAACCTGCCTACATCTGTTATGTTGACTTGAAATATCTGCCCTCAGCAGCAGTCCATGTAGACAGTCCCTTGACAGTTTGCCTACCCTACTGGAAGTTTGGCACCAGCATGTCCTTCTAGCCTGACGGTCATGTCTGAGGATAAATGTGTGCAGAGGGGCTTCGGGACAGAAACAGTTTCCTCAAGGTTAAACTCAATTTAACATCTAATTCCAAATATATGCCTCTTATTTGGGCCGCTGGGCACGTGGCCTACCCCTACCTGCAGAGGGTCATTTCACACCTATCATCAATTATTCTCCAGAGGTAATAAACTTTATGTTCCATCCACACTGCTCCTTTCATGTGCTTCCACTGGAGCCACCTCACCTCTGACCCCTGACACTGGTCACTGGTGTCTGTGGCACCAAACTCAATGACTGGTGGGCTCGCAGCACCCAGACAGCTTATATATCACCTCTATGTGAGCCTGGATCAAAAGGCTATACTGTACTAGTGACAATATTCACCATTTTATACTATATCCAATGAAACATCATCATGTTCACGGTGAGACGCTTGGGATTCCATTAAAATGAAGTAACACATTTATCATTGTAAAAACAAGAATTAAGTTGTGCCCCACTTACACACAACAAATACGCTAATTCTAACTATGGCTGCAATTAATTATTAGTTTTTCAGGAGCCTGAGGTCTTCAAATTACTTGTTTTATCAGAGAAATAGTCTACAATCCAAATGCATTCAATTTATTTATATAAAACAGAGGAAAATTTGGCATATCCTCACAATAATTTAAATAATGATAATGCATTTCTGTTGATTGTTTTTGTCTAATCTAAATCTAACAGTGGTATATGGAAATACAAAGAAAAATGCCAACGTGGACACTATTGTCCCATAATGCAATAGCATGTAGTTTGAATTGGTGGCACATATTGAGAGTGCTGAGTGACCACCATTACTTCCCTGTGCTCTGCCTATCAAAAACGGATGTTGATTACTGTCAATAATGACCAACAAAAACTGTAAATCTGTTATGCTAACAGCAAAATCTGACGACATAATTTTCCTTAAATCAATCATGAGGAAACGTTAGCAATAAACACAGAAAGCTACTCAGCTCACACATTTTTTAAGTTATAAAACTGGTGTTATGTTACAGTCCATTATATTAATGGCATATTTCATATTTTGTCAATGGCCATTTACATACATACAAAGAGACACTTTTAATGTAAGCCAGCACAACTGTCTCTCAGACAGTCTCAGAAACTTGACATTTTAAGTTTTGCAATGATAGTATTTATTCAACTGTATTAGACTGCATTTGATTTGGTTTAAGTTTTTCTTGTCATTAGTGCAGATCAACTCTTCTGACACTTAGAGACTCATGTGTTTACGTACCATCTGAGAGGTATCCAGAGAGACAATGGAGCGAGTTTCCTCTGGGGGGCACTCTAGGGCACTAGAAACACTAGTACCTCCTGAGTGAGAAAAAAACAACAGTTACAATGGGAGTTACAGTAGAGAAGCCTTCGAATGGACTATGTGATTATACTGGACACTTTCCTGGTTTAATGTTTTTAACACAAACACACACACTTATGAACCTAGGGCTTGGTATCAAACCTCAGTGTTTATTGAGTTCAGTCCAAAATGTGTCTGTAGCATTGAGTAGCGAAAACTGTCTAGCAGTGAAAGTTAGCATTGAATGCTTCGCCAGGTCTTGTTTACGTGTTCCTTGATCAGATACTTCCTGATTTGAGTTGGGTTTTTTAAACTACATTTTATTTCACCACAATTGTGAGTGGCTTCTCATGTTAAACACTGCTGTGTTTCAGAAGTTTGGCTTGTCTGGTTATGATAAAAAAAAATAAAAAAAATAAAAAAAAAAGCGTATATATATTTCTCAAAGGTATCAAAAAAGAAATGTTTTGGTACAGGAGTAGCAAATACAGGTAGCATATTGACACAAGTATGGAAAAATTTCAAATGATACCAGCTCTTCATGAGTCAGACTTTTTATTATTTCAGAAAGCATCATGGATGAAGTGATGCAATGTGTTTAAATGTTTGCAGTGACAGTTAAAAAAGCAAAGTTGGCACAGTGCCCATCCTCATTCTCATGAAGCCGTTGACAAACTGCTGTAATACTATACAAGATGAATTTTGGCCATTTTGCCATCATGATATAGTTAACTGTAGTGAGTGACAGGAGACATGGGGGGGAGAAAAAGGTATTACATATGATAGGGGTCCACAGGCTGGAGGAGAACCGGAGACATTGTGACTACATCGTATGCTTAGATTGGTGGCGCAGTAGGATGCCTGCCTCTTTTTTTTTTGTTGCTCGAGTACAAAACACACAGCAAGACATAAAATTCTGCATAGCGTCCACTGCACTGTCAGCAGTATCTTATTTACCAGGTTCATTCATAGATTTCGTGGCTTCATTAATAAAAACCAATATATTAAATGTACATTAAATATAAATACACATCTAGTGACCTGTATATACAGTATGTGGCAACTAATTATGCTGATTAAAGCCACTGATTTCATGACTCACCTCCATATGGCATCAAACAAACATTATGTTTGCACGCCAGTTCCACAATTTTCACTACATCACTGTGGCAATCTGCAAAGACACAATATCATTTTAGAAATTAGCGGCCATCATAAAGGAACGGCTTTCATTTCATAATAACCAGAGTAGACACACTGCAAAGGAAATAAAAAATGGCACATAACACAGAAGACAATAAATAAATGTATATGGCCTGAGCCATTAGAGCTGGGGGACCGGCAGAGAGGCAGGGTACGTTTTGATTTGTCTGATAGTTGTGATTTGCCCGGGGCTTTTCCTCAGGCGGAGTCAGACTGCATGAAGCTACACTCTCTGGGGTGGGATGTGCTGGATCAATACAAACATGCTTTAGCCAATCATGGAGCTCACATCCATTCACACCGGAGTGGTGAGCGAGTGGAAAGAGTAGCAATACCCACCCACATGGATGTGCTTTGCTGGCCTCAAGTGCTTTTAGAGGCAGTGAGAAATGTCTGCATTCTAGTACATTCTGCCATCCAATTAAACACACAGCTTCCGCCTACGAACTACAGTTCAACAAACTTAACCTCCACTTAAAAAACACAGCTTGACTTGGAGGGACTACTGAGGAATGCAAAGTACAGTAAATATCTATTAGATACGTATAATGAGAGTGTATTTGCGGGGTTGGTAAAATTAAAATTTGGTGCTGGTGTGGATGAAACGCTATCTACAGTTGCTCAGTGATTTGCTGCCCATTTGGGAGGCTGCTAATCAAGTTTCAACTATCAGTCAACACTCATTTGCATGATAAAATAGTGCCAGCCATAACAACAGAAAACCAATCTCGGAATCATAATTCATGGGTGTACTGTGCAGGACCAGACCGTGGAGTATTGGGTGTCAACCGTCCTCCCCCTGACGCTTCTTATTAAGCCTCCACTCATACATATTAATATCCCTGCCTCTGCAGAGATTAACCCTTTAAATCACCTAAGCCAGTAGGGGGATCAGCAATGCTACGTGGGAGGAGAAAAACAGGCCGATAAAAACACAGAGATGACAGAGCTTCTGAACTCACTTGGCCACACCACCATGTCTGGAACACGACCAACCTTCCCTTCTCGCAGAGCGAAGATCTCATGTAAGCAATGGCCTGGAAGAAAATACAGCAATGGGATGACACTAGCCCACATGAATTTGAATATGACCATCACAAATAAAAACACAGTTGCTAAACAATCAGACAGACAGATTATATGCTGATTGTGGTTTAAAAACATTTAAAGTGCCTCACCGTGGGCGCGAAACACCCGGTCCTCTGCGTCATGAGAGAAGGGAATACCTGTGGATTTCACTTCCTCCACGAAGGCCTCGTTAAGAGTGGGAGGCTGCACAGCACTGCTAGTCAGAATGGGCTGAAACAAAACAAGCCATTGTGGTTTTGGTAACTGTGACTAAGTGCTCTTCTTTGCCATTGACTGAAGACACAACAAATAAATATGAATTACACTCACAGTTGCTGGAGTTTTATGCTGCAGGCTGGCTCCAAATGTGTTTTCCATCCAATCTTTCAGGCCAGGGATGATCATACCACTTAGTCTATACCTGGATTGTGTAACGGAAGACAGATTGTGTGAACAACCAATTAAAAAAGATAATTAAAATAAATAAATAAATAAATAAAATAATCAACTACGCTTCATGTATTAGTGATTTCCAGTGGTGGAAGTCAAAGCCCTCAATTGAAAACATCTGAATGCTTGACTGGGCTTATTCATTTGGAAAACCAGGCCTGTGTCTAATCAGAATAGAGCGTGAGGTTTGAGTCCAATGAGGTTATTAGGCAAGCAGTGCAGCAATGACAGTGCTGTTCGTGTGATCGCCCTCGCCATCCCTTGCATAATTGAGCTGCTGGCACAGCCTGGGCCAGCCCATCAGGGGGACTGTGGTGTGCCTTTGTCCAAGAGACCGTGAAGCACACTCTATAATGAAAAAGCCTCTGTCACAGTGAACGCGGAGGAGGAGAACACCATCTTTGTACATGCATTCAACTGCGCCCCAGCCTCGATTACTGTACACCGGCCCAGGTAGCTTTACAGTCGAGAGGGCACAGAGCGATTTGTGGCAACTGCTTGCACAGGAAGAAACCATTTGCTGTGCAACATCCTGTTCAGCTCGACTCATTGCTCAAAATACATCTTCATGCACACACTGTGCCAGTTCCCAATTGGACATACAGGGCTGTCTCTTCCAAAGACATATGTCATGATTACAGTAACAGGGCTCATCTATACCTCTGATCTTGTCATGGGAGACAGGGATAAAGGTACAGAAAGAGCCATTCTCTCTGTTGTAAAATGAAGCCATATTCAGTGAGATTGAGGACAACTGGCTTTGTTTCTGGACACCCTCAGACATCCAAACTAAATCTTTTTTTCTCCAAAAGTCAGAGAATTTGTGTTTACCCACAACTCCCCACAGACACATCAATAATTATTAACATAATATGTTCCATTTTTTAACAGATTGGAAAGCAGTTTCTGTTAACGAGCAACAGAGTTTGGGAAAGCCGAAAATCACAACCAGTGACCCTCTCAGATGACAATGAACAGTTCAAATACCAACCACTAGGTGACAGTAGCACCCCATTGCTGTGAGCGTAGGAAGGAGACAACAACTGACTTCAAAAGCTGGGTTCACAGTATGGACTGTGAAAATGATCAATGTATAACTCCAGCCTCAAGTCACCCAAACGTATTATGCTGAAGCTAGACACAATGGCTGTGCTAAAACAAGATTAGGGGCTGTGAATGAGACCTAGTACTGAATGATTTCTCTAAATCACCAACAGATAAGCATAAACAGTATATCTAAGAGCGGTGATGTGATATTATACAGTACCTTTTGCCTGTAAATTCTGCTTGACCTTTCTTATTGAAGAGGAATTTTGAATCGCTGTATCCCCAGCCATTCCATTTCATAATCTCCTGCCTGTGGAAAAACAAATATTGGCAGAGGTTAAGTCAACTCATACAACTTACACTTGAATTTAAGACATGACATTAAGGACGTAATGGGGGGAAAAAAATTATATATATTGTTAATTTGCCACCATAGTCCCCCCCCCCCCCAATTCACCAAAACAAAGACTAATAGGGAAAGTCCTTGTTGATAATATGACACTTCATGCTGAAATTTTAACACCCAGACATATAGCATTTCACTGAGGGAAAATGTCAAAGTCTTCATATTGTATTCAGTTGTTCACAGCCTTTTGCATTCATCCAAGGGGCTGGCTATCACTTGGCAAATTCACAATACGGAAAGGTGCAGACAGACACACCTACATTATTCCCTGGGTGACTAGCAGTACACAACGCTCTGCACACAGGCAAACACACAGCTTGTTGACATTGTAACGCAGAAGCAGAACCGACACATTCGCACATCCACCAACAGAGGAAGCTAGGAGACACTCCCTGTGCTGTCAGCCATTTCCCAACCAACATATTTTACATTTATGGCACCTGGTAGCCACTCTTATCCATGGCTAGTTTCAATACTGCTCAGTTTTTATGATTAGATCCAAACGTGTGTGCTGAACTAACACGCTTTAGCTTATTATTTAGCACATGCATACACTTAAATAGCACACAAGCCCAAGCTTTCTGTTCTTTGTTGGCAACAATATAGGAGTATAGCCATAGATACTTAAGATGTGGAATTTTTCAAACAAATGATAAGATAAAATAGAACTTTAATTTTCCCCTGGGAAATTGTGCAGCAGTTGCAGTACAAAGTAGGAAAGAGTGCAAATACAGAGTGCAAGTATAAAAAAATATAAACAAACATGTCCAAAAGCCACAAAATCCAAATATACACAATGCCAAAAATATAAGGTTAACAGTAAGGTTGCTTCTTGGTGAGTTGCATATAGATATGTATGAGAAGTGGCACATAGTTGTGTATGTACAATATCAAATCTCAAGTACAGCCAAGTGTAAATGGTTAATTGAAAATGTTCAATTATTATGTCCATGATATTGCACATTATGTCACGTAAATCAGAGAGTTGTAATGATCGTTAATCCACGGAGAGACAGTAATCCACAGAGTAAGAGAGACACTAAACGTACAGAGCAGAACAGAAATGCTACTATGCTATATATGCTATATTGTCCGTGCTCCAATACTACACAGAGCTTGTGCGCTTGTGTACTTACACTCTGCAGAAAGACAGCTCACCACTCACAGAGCAACCATAACTCATGGGTCACTTGGGATGGGATGCTAACACAGTGGAGTAAAAAGCCATAATTAAGATTAATATCTGCCAAAATTGAGTTTGCTATAAATCAAGAGTGAGAGTAGAAATGAGAGTGACACACTGAGACTAATGAATCCTCACCGCCATTGATGTGCTGTCATAGCTGCTGAACATACTGAATAAAAATTTATCAATAAATGTGGCAAGCATGTGGCAAGGTCAGTGAGTGCACAGTTACCCACAGACAATTTCAGGCCATCAGCAAGGTCCTGTTTAAAAGGCACAACAGAAAGTCTTAATGAGTTTGTTTTGAAAAACTGAGCTCTTTCCTGCTTGCGTGCATCTCGACAGAGACTATGTACACACAACATCTATTGCATGTCTGTCCATCCTGGAAGACGAATCCCACCTCTGTTGCTCTTCCTGAGGTTTCTTTCTTTTTGTCCCGTTAAAAGCTTTTCTGGGGGAGTTTTTTGCTTATCTGAATCGAGGGTCTAAGGATAGAGGATGCCTCATGCTGTACAGATAGTGAAGCTCTTTTAGGTAGATGTGTGATTTATAATATGGGGCTAGATAAATAAAATTACCTTGACATGACTTAACGAGACCTACGGTATATTAAATATAACAAAGAAAGACTTTTTTTTTATTTTTATTAAGTTGTAGCAGCTTAGAATGCTGAACTGAAATTCCTTCTTCTATCAATGTCAAAAAACTGGATTAGCAACACATTTTGTATAGTAAGCTAAAATTTGTGTGACACTGTGCATTTAACACTATTTAGCACATAGAATGGTGTTTCTACAGTATAATGATGTTCCTTTGGACAAAAACAACAATAGATAAAAGTTGTGGATAATGTCAATCAGTCTTTGACTATGAGCTGAGATGTGGTTATGGGATACGTGGAATTGCACACATCTTTAACTAAATGTGCATATGTATGACTACACTAGACAAATCTTAGAAATACCTCTCAGTATAATGCAAAACAGTTTAACTGCACCTCATACAGCCTCAAAAATGACCAAAATGAATCAACACCTCTATAAAAATAAAACATTTTAACCTTCATGAAGGTAGGATTCATCGCAGGGCTGTTGTATTAAACTACATTAGTTTCAGTTAGGTATACCTAGGACCAAATGAAAAACAAAAGTGGATATCCCTTTATCAGTGCATCAGCGGTGGTTGCAGTGGATGAGTGCAATGGAATATTTGAAATTCTGTTGCACTTTTTCCTTAACTGTCAAACTTCCTTCACTGTGGGCACTAAAAGCCCAGACTCAAGCTCAGCATAACACCTGGCAGAACAGACAGGGCTGCAAAACATAACATGTTATCATATCACCACAGTGTCATATAGACCAGAACAGGACATGATAAATTTCACAAGGCCAAATGCTAATACTTTTGAGCGCTGATTTTACGTTTAGCTTCAGCTGTTATCTCGGACTGACACTAGATGTCAGCACAGTGTGGTGGTGTTTCCTAAAAAGGAACCGAGCTGCCAATAGGTTGAAAGTCAGGCCACCACTTGCTCTAGCCAATCAGATCAACGGAGAAGTTCCACTGTCTTCTCCGTGTGTTACAAATAACGCTACTTTTTCTAAAGGTGTCCCATATCTAAAAATCCAGTTAAGACAAATCAAAAACATCAAGGACCAGATCTCAGTGATTCCCCTACCAACATGTTAACATGGTAATCAAATAAGGAGTACTTGTATCAGTTGAAATAAACCACAAAACTCATGTACCGTTAAGGACAAAGCTGATGAATCAAACAGTACGTTAACGGCTATTCGACAACTTCTACTTATAAATGTCGCCAATTCGACTCTGCGATTTTGTTATGTGAAGCGTCAGAAAATGCCAGAACATTAGCCATAACGTTAACACTTCTCTTAGGCTTTTGCAACCTCATTGACACCATAACATTTGCCACACGGCAAATTAAATGATCTATTATTAGCCACAGAAAAGCCACAGCTGACCAACTTTGAGAAAGTCGACCACACCGATGTTAAACTCCTGAGAGTAACCCTAACCGCACCCACTCCGTAGCAACTGAATGTCTACTCTGTAGCCAAGTAACGTTAGCTAGCAGGCTAATTAAAACAGCTTTAGCCATGTCTCCCTATGTTATTAGTGCTTGGAAGAGAGAGGGAAGCCAGTCTGTCAGTACATGCCACCCTGTTGGTTCTTGTTTAGATATTAGTCCACTGATGTATGACTTAGTAACTAGCTAAAGCCAAAGAGGATGGATCCTTGTCCACCGCTCCATCACAGCCTTGTACCTCCTCCTCGGCACCGTCTTCCCCTCACTGGAGACGTCTGTCTTGCTCTCCTGGGCTCTGCACTCCCAGGCTAGGATGGTCGAGTCACCGTCCACCGGTCTCTGTAAATGCCCGGCAATTATACTCAGTCTTTGCTGTGCAATCCGTTGTCTGTCGGAGCTGCCGCCACCGCTGCTGTTGGACGCCATGCTGCTTCCGTGTTTGTGAAGGGAGGGAGCGGATCCATGAGCTGCTGTCAGAGGTCAGCGCAGGGAAAGTGCGCTGCGTTCACCGCCCGTCGGAAATATCAAATCAGTCGACATGAATGACCCGAATATCGTTAAATACCTGGCAACTGGAAACATTTTCTCCTGCCACGTTTGGGAGTTGAGAAAGATAGCATATAAGACACAAAACATAATTGTAACATAATACAATATGATAAATCGTATAGACGGTTATTTGTAATATGTTAATGGATATTGGGCCCTGGTTCAGATTACGGATGAAACAATAAGGCAATTAATCGATTAGGCGATCAACAGACAATCTGCAACTATTTTGATAATCGAATAATCATTTAAGTAGCCTAATTTTACCATCACAAATGCCAAACATATGTTGGTTCTAGCTTCTAGATGTAAAACTGTGCTGCTTTTCTTTGTCTTACATCATACTAAAGTATATGTTTGGGATTTAGACTGTTGGTCTGACAAAACAAGCAATGGAGATATGGCACTTTAGGATCACTTTTGGTGTGAATGGTTTAAGGTCAGGACAAATCTGAGGAATTTTACTTCTACCAGTAATTGTGGTATGGTTCATAATAAAAGTGTTATTATTGTATGCTTGTATTCTCTCTCTTTGTTTAAGTTTTAAAACCAGAGAATTAAACATGCCGGCAGTTACACAAATGAGATGTTCTCTTCGTTCTGAAAGGGGAGCTAACGAGGAGCACCTGAACGCACTACCATAAGTATTTCCCAGCATGCCTTGCAATATAGGACTGGTTGCATTGACTGTTGAGACTGGAATTTATAGCCACTTTGCATAGTTGTTACGAGATAACAAAATGAGTTCAGCCTTTCTAGTATTAGAATACTACTTGAAATATTCAAGAAGACAGGAAGTCGTGCAAAAAATAGATAATAAGTAATAAAAAAATGCATGGGCAAATTAGGCAATGGAAATTAACACCAGCTTGGCTTGGCTCAGAATAATGCAAGAAAGTGAAACAGTGGACCAAAAGTGGAAAAACACAGTTAATCAAACCTGTGAGCTAAATATCAGATATTGAATAGCAAATTGTCTACCCGTATAGCCTATATTGTATAAAACTGACAACTTAAACCCGAGATGATAAAGCTATAGTTTGAGACTAATCATTTTTAATTGCATTGTCTGTCACATTTAAATAACTATTTGCACTTATTAAAGCAGCAGCATCATAGTGTCAAACGTCCTCCTGTGTAAGTGTAAATTTGTGACGTGGTTTTAAAAACTGAGAGTAACCTGAAAAAATGTGACTTCACTGTTTACCTCTCTGCCTCACCTCCACTCAGTCATCTGACCGGTGTGACTACTGTTTCCATATGGCACACAGCGGTGCTCTTTAAGTAATGTTTTAACACAAAGTTACACTATAGGTAAATGACAAGCAACAGTATTGCTACATTAGAATACAAATTAACCTTGGTTAAATTCTCAAAAAAAGACAGAGACTGTGAAAAATGCTTAAAACAGGAATAATTTTTATTTGAGAAAACAGTCATTTGTGTAAACTTAAATCAAGCTGTAAACTTAAATGTCCAGATGTTTGAAGATTTATTCCCCACAGGTTAAAGTATTAACTCCCAAAACAAAGTTCTGTAATGCACTGACTGCAAGCAATTAAGAGTCTAAGTGTATCACAGAACTTTATTTGGAAAGCCACAGTGCCACCTCATAGGTTAGTCCTTATGCAGAACTGTATCCTTCTCATGACTGGGTGCTCCTTTAACCTGTAGTAAGGCACAAAAAGCAAGGAAAAACAGGACATCCACTTTTATTATCTCTCTTTTCATTGTATTGACTTCAATGCAAAACATATATATCTACAAGAGAGAAAAACTAGACAGCAAGAAGTAGCTAAGAGTTGAATGCTGGGCCTACAGAAAGGCGTGCTGTGTGGTGGGTCCTCCCTAGAGTCACACAGGTAAAACAGGCCAGATGGAGTCTTTTTACACATTGTCAGCTCTCTACAGAAATGATTAAATGGCTAAATATCATCTGGGCATGTGCAATACTTGATCCTGTAGTACACCACACCAAAAATGACCCTAAAATGTATTAACTCACCTCTTAAAGCTTGACCATCTGGTTGCACAGTTAACATTAACCAGCCTCTATATGAGTTGTTTGAAGTTTCCAGTTTTGGTGACATATTTAACTTCTTCCTGTGCTGGTGTGTCATTGATTCTACCTGTTGAGCTTTAACAACTCTCTGAATTGAACAGGCCCTGAAGAATAAGCTATTCACTACACAATGTAGGTAGATATGATAGCAGAAGGCCAGCTGAACTCCAGGACTATTAAGTTCTGTCAGTTTGAAGGTAGTTAGGGCACTTGCTCCTTCAACAGCAATCAGGTGACAGCTACTTTATAAGTGCAAAATAATGCAACAAAACAAACAGTGTCACGCCTCAGTCATTATCTAGACAATGATTTACACAAGGGGTAATATCATAAAGGCAAAGTAAGTTATGCAAGTCATACTGTACCTGATATAGGTGGACGCAAGAGACCAGCTGCAATCCAACACGAGGGGTAAGTAGTCTAGATCATAAAATGCAAAAGCAGAAAGCGATCTCAGGACATTGCAGGCCATGGCTGGATTCATAGTGCAAACGCCTGTTTTCACTGCGGTTGTTGTCCGTCTGCGGACTTGCAGCGCTCTGATCGAAAGGTGGCTGCCGCCGCTTTTACCTTTTCTTCCCCCAGTCCTGTGCAGTTCACTATATGCAGCTGGAAGAATGTCGACGTGGAGCTGCCAAACGTGAACGCGTGTTCATGAGCGCGCACGAGGGAAAAAAAGAGGCTTTTTTAGTGTAATTTCACGCAGTGGCACAGTGAGCTGCACTTTAGTGTGAGGTTCTTCACAGATAGGTGCTACAGCCAGGACTAAGTCTGTCTTATTACCATGACACATTTCAAAAGCCACTTAATTACATCTCGATCCGACTTCTTACTTACGCTGAGGTGTCAGAATGGTTCAAATATAATTAACTTAGAGGATTTTATAAGCCTTAACAACTTTCTTAAAGAGCAGTAATCTTGGATTCACTGATAACGAGATTTTAAGTTACAACATTAGCAGTTAAGGGCATATCAAGATGAAATACTTGCATGTCTGTCCACCAATGATGAGAGAAGTATTCAGATCATTTACTTAAGTTAAGCATATAGCAATAAAACAATGTAAAAATACTCTATCCTGCAGTCAAAATGTTACTTCAAGAGTATGATCAATATACTTAAATCATCAAAAGTAAAAGGAGAAGGCATTCTTTCAGTCTATATTATAATAGTAGCCAATATTATATTATTGGATTATCATTACATATGCATTAATGCTTAAGTAGAATTTTATTGTCGTAGCGCATCAATGTGAAGCCAATTTTAACAACTGTAATTACTGCTGGGCTGTTAAATCTATAGCACCAGTGGTGGAAGACATATTCAGACCCAATACTTTAGTAAAAGTAGTAATACCAAAGTTTAATAATACTATAAGTAAAAGTTTACAAGTAGTATACAAAAGTTGTACCAGAACCTTGAAAAGTTGTCAGAGTAAAAGTACTTATGATCTCAAGAGTTATATTATTATAGAAGATGTTGGAATATTATTACTGATGCATTAATGTATAAGCAGCTTTTTAATGTTGTAGCTGGTCAAGGTAGTGCTAATTTTACTATATACTGTTGGGAAGTTTAATTTATAACAATATTTTATAAACTTATGACATGATTTGTGTGTAAAATCATATAAGGTAGCAGAAAATGGAAATACATATTGATAAGTTGTACTTAAGTACAGTACTTGAGCAAACACACTCAGTTACATTCAACTATATGCTAAGTGTCACATAAATGTAGGCTAGTGGGGGAAAAGGGAGATATTTCCATCTGAAATGCAGTAGTATAAGTAGCATAAAATGGAAATACAAGTAGCCTACCTCAAAACTTTAGTGCAGTACTTGAGTAAATAATAAAATGTAAAAAGTTACTGTACTGTAAGTACTGTACTTAAGTACAAATTTGAGGCACTTGTACTTTACTTGAGTCTTTTCTTTTCATGCTACTTTCTACTTCTACTCCATTGATTTTCAAAGGGAAATATACCTTTTCCTTCACTATACAGTTATTTGACAGCTTTAGTTACAAGCTTAACAAATTAAGATTTTTGCATACAAAACATGCAAAGAGCTTATAAAATAAAATGTCTTGTTATAAATTAAACTACCCAATAGTATATACAAGTACAGCTGAAACAATTAGTCGATTAATCAATTAGTTGATTGACAGAAAATTAATTGGCAACTATTTTAATAATCATTAAAGTTATTTTGTATGCAAAAAACATTTCATGGTCGCTCTGGGTAGGTGTGGTGGGCATTTGTCACTGTTTTCTGTATGTTTACAAACCAAACAATCAATTTAATTAATAATCTAATGATATGATATATAATAACAGTCACAGGGGCCATTTTTCTGCATTGAGTACTTTGACTTTTAATACTTTAAGTACAGTTTCCTGATTATACTTACATACTTTTACTTAAGCAACTTTTTCAATGCAGTAATTTTACTTGTAACAGAGTATTTTTTACAGTGTGGTATTTGTAAAGGATCTGAATACTTCCTCCACCACTGTCCACGGGACATTAGGGCCCCAGGGCCTCCAGCTCCACACCGGGCACGGTAACCAGCAGGGGGCGCTATGCACCAATCAAAACTCTTCTGATCACGGAGTTGAAATAGAAACGGTAACGTGTGTTTTTTAGCTTTATAATAACGTATCAGATGGCTTATAAGCAGCTAGAAATGTAAAACTGATGCTCAGATAAGATTTGAACCTAATATTTTAGTGACTTTAATGGCTTTTGACAATCAGTTATAATCACTTATAATCATGTACGGTCATCTTTAAAGGTTATTACAACTTTCAAACGCACGATTATATTGTGTAAGGTTTTATTTGGTAACCAGTGTAAGTGGTTGCTCTCTGCTCTGCCTAGCGGGCTCCACACGCATGCACACAGCACCTTATCGCCTCATAGGCCGGCGTGAGGGGGACGATCCCGGCGCCACAGCTCGGTAGGCAGGGCCATCATTTCCGTAATGTTCATTAGAGTTAAAGGAAGCAATGTTTCCCTGTGCTCAGCTGCTGCGACGGACTCTATCGGCTTCGGACCGCTCGCCATTTTAATCTGCCAATTTGAGGAATAACACACACATTTATCAATCACGAGGCGTTTCTTTACTGCGAGACAGATCTCCACGATGATGGAAATGGAGGCAATACATTCCAGTCAACAGGTAAATAGAGTATTTATTAGATAAACCGGCTGACATTGACTGTTAACTTCTTTTTTATGTAGCCAGGGGCGTGTCTATAGTTCAGGTAAACTTTTTAATGTTTGCTATAGCAAATTAAATTATCAATACGCACTGACAACCTGGTTATGGCGTAGTAACGAGGTTATACTGTAGAAATATCAGTTCAAACATGGAACAGGCCACATAAAATTCACGGTGAGCCTGGCTGTGTTTAGTTAGATATATGAAGGTTGCCCTCTGTACCGGTTTCTGTTCTGCAAGTCATTCACTGTGACGTTATTCCTCGACAGGAAATAAAATAAAATCAATCTTATTAAAACCCAGGATGCTGTCTTAGTGTCTTAGCTGTTACTCTGAATAAAATGACATTGTTTTATTCATCCTGATAAGTATCGTAAACAGAAAACCAAGACTCTCTGGAGATTTTCTTTCTCGTAACTGCCCACCTCCCCCCCCACCCCCTCCCTCCGAAGCATGTGATACCATATCTGATATAGACAAGCTCACTGTGGAAGATTTCTTTAAAGGCCCCCGTCTTTGCTGTTTGTTTTTCAGTGTATGTTGACATGTAAAAGAACCACATAAGCTCAGTCAAGACTTGTTTCCCCAGTTATGTTCATACACATTGAATTATATGTTAAACTTATTTATTTTATCATTATTATTCATGACCATACATCTTTAGTGTTTGGATAAACCTGCCATGAGTGAGGGTCAGTGGAAGTACACGGTTGACTGATGAGGGCCTAAAGCTCTGTTTTGGAACATCCTTGGTCAGGGGTGGATGTCCACTGAACTGTGATGAAAGAAGGTGCAATAAACCACTGGACTCAGGCCCCCTTTGAGGCTCTTGTATTTAGCTGAAGAGATGTAAATGAACAACCCGTAAAGCACACACACTTTGTATCACTCCTCTATCACCCAGTTTGATAGCCAGAGTATCCATTAGCTATTTGTTTGGCTTATTTGCAAAATATGTCTGTATGTGTTTAACATGTTTTCTGGTAATTGGGAGACGTGTGTCTGTTCTGCATATATTGTCTCCATTGTAAACTGAAGGCATATTGTTTGGCTTGTGAAGCTGTGTATTGTGTGGCAGAGAGGTCTGGGAAATTGAAGTAATTGTATGAGCCAATTTCCTTGTTGTGGTGCCAATCCAGGTCTTGTGACAGCCAAATTACTGATACCTTACTGATAACCTGATCTTACACACCCCACATTTACACAATCAGTTTGGTGTTCAAACGTAATATGAGCTGTGATTTGTTAAGTTACTTTGTTTCTGTGACATTGTATAACAGCAATTAATCAGTGACAGTGGAACTTCTCCTGCTTAGGAGTCAGACCTTTTTTAGACATGGGATTGTTTTGTAAGGGAATCGTGTGACTTGTCTGATGAGCTTATAAACTGTGACCTACAGACAAGAGTGTGGTTTTTTAGTTTGGAAAACATGGATGACCTCAAGAAGTGCGTTCAGACATCCCACTTAGATATTTCAGGGCACTTCCTCATTCCTGCAGAAGCCATAATTCCTGGTTGTGTGCTCACCTCTCAGTTGGTGAGTATGACTTATCGTAGGCAGCCATAGTAATGTGTAATCCTTCAGCGATCATGCCTCTGATGCAACACTGAGGCAAAGAGGGTTAGTGGGTTCTTATTTTGCAATGCCACAGTTGAAGTCAGAAAAACTGTCAACAATGTCTTAAAATATGTACAGGTGCTTGTTTGCTATTATATTATTAGTTTATGACCCATTTCCCTTGAATCAAAAAAATCAAAGGAGAAAACAAATACAATATGTTCTCTGTTTCACATCCTCTTTATTGTGGATTGTTCTGCTCTGGCCATATGAGCGACTGCAACCATTTTGAAGCCTAGCCCAAAAGTTATGTTTACACGCAAATCTGAGGAAAAAACAAGTCACATGCCCAGACATTTTCTTGTGAACCAGTATCTTGGGCTTATGCAACATCCCTGGGCCTTGTGAAATGGTTTCCTTCTCTAAATAAGTTCTGTATAAGTTCTGTTAAAGGACCAGAGGAAGAGAGCAGCTCAGTTTATCTTTAGACATTCTTGTTTAAATATGCAAATAACATTCGGCTTGTGAGTGGAAATTTACAGGAAACAGTATTAAAATATTCTCACAGTTGTTAGTGCGCTGTGTCTGACATCCTGTGGAGTCAGCAATACTCAGCTTAATGTGTAATTACTAAATGTAGGACAAAATTATTTGTGCAGTGTTGTGACAGGATATGCTGGAGGTCAGCTGTCAATAGTTGTTACTTACTTGAATACATAGCAAGAAGGAAAATAAGGAAACATGGTCTACAGTCTTATATTCCTAATTTCACTTTGGTTATATTATACCACACTTTTAGGAATATTACTCTTATGTAATTTGAAAAAAAATCTCTAAGCACTCTGGTACCATCTATAGACATACCTTTAACTTCCTCATTTTATAAATGCTGTAAAATAGTATATGAATGTTTGGGATTTAACTTAATTTAGAGAACTAAATTGTAGCATGAAGTCACTTGTGCAAGAACGTGACAAACAGAGTGTGCCCTATTCGTGAGTTTGAATGTGACAAATTAATTCACACCTCATTGTAATGAGATGGGTAATGATCACTTCCCTTGGAAAGAGTATCAAGTGAGGATACGTGTCTTCTGCTGGTGTGAGGTGGCAACAGGGGAAAGAGAGAAGTACATCCATTATTCATGCGGCTTCTCCCCCTTGACATTAGTGCCAGTGTTGTTGTCAGTGAACAGATACTGAGGGACAGGGTGTGGCGGGTGCAGCAGCTACGCTTCACAGCAGGGACGCTCTCCCTTGCTCCAATGCAGCTTACGCTCTCACTGCAGGACAGCATGGCTACGGCTTGCAACTCTCTAAACTGATCTGCTCTTCTCTTTCCAGGACATGAACCTGATTGACATACTGTGGAAGCAGGACATTGATCTCGGTGCCAGGCGCGAGGTGTTTGACTACAACCACCGTCAGAAAGAACATGAGCTGCAGAGGCAGCGGGAGCTGGAAGAAGAGAAGAGGCAGCATCTGGTGCGGGAGCAAGAGAAGGCCCTGCTGGCACAGCTACAGCTCGACGAGGAAACGGGAGAGTACATACCCCGCCCGCCATCCAACGCCCCACTGCAGTCGGCTGTCACACCTCTGGAGGTTACACAGGTACATGCACATTGCCATCATTACTCATATCAGAGGTAGACCACTCCCACCTCATTTGATAGGCTATGTCGTAGCTAGGTAACCACTTTATCCTGTTTAATTACAGAAACACAGGTGGGTCTGTAGTTTTGCATCAGTGTATTCTGCTCTAGAAACAACTCTACAGAGACCTAAGCTCTAGAAATATAAAACCATGTGCTGTTTTTAAAAGACGATGTGCCACAAAGGATGTTAGGTCGTGAATTTACAGGTGTGTATTTTAACATTTCTTGCAGAATGTCAGCTTCACAGAAGAGTCTGGTGATGCCATGTCATTTGATGAATGTTTGCAGCTACTGGCCGAGACATTTCCTGTAGAGGAAACTGAGGTAAGAACATTACATTATTACCACATATGTGACAACATAGCTTGCAGCCTTTAACATGACTTTTAGCTGTATAAAACGGTCATATTCTTGTGTTTGTTTGACAGAACACCTCAGTTTGCCTGGACACAACTGCTGTTTCAGCACCCATGATATCCCCAGAGCAGCCAGCTCTGCCACTGGCCACCCTCTCTGCAGGTCCACTAACACCACCACAGAGGATGTCCCCAGATTTGGAGCAGGCCTGGATGGAGCTTTTGTCCCTCCCTGAGCTGCAGGTATAATACATGGTATCTACCGCTTCACTGGCATGGTGGTTTGCGTTGTGGATCAAATACCAAAAGAATGCATCAACGGCAGGAGCCTGGCATTAGAGAACAAACACTTTTTTGTTTGCTCTATGAGAATGGGGTCTCATATGTGAGACAGGTGCTCATTCCACTGGGATTAGGTTTCATTGTTGAGAATTGGGGAGGTGGGTGTTCAAGATGTGATGCAGTTTATATGAGCTCCATCTAGCAGAACAAGACACAGAACATCTTGTTGCAGTCTTAAAACTTTTACTTACAGCCAACAATGTGAATATTTGTGCACTGTAGTTTTTTTTTTCTTCAGTAGCTGCCTTATCAGTTTTGTTTTAAGGCAGTTCCTATTTGCATTAGCTGATGGGTGGAGCAGTGTACCATTTGTTGCCTTGACCTCTCACCGTGTCAGAGTGGACCGGACTACAATCCTAACCATACAGTTTACCGTCAAGCAGCAGCATTGCATTAGTTCCTCTGGCAAGCTGCTGATAAGACAGATACTTTCTAGAAACGGGGGTTGTGTGAAATTCAGTTTCAGTTCTTTTAGGCTGCTGTGTGAAGATAACATTTGCCTGTTAACCTCTCAGCAACAGCAAGCTGGGAGGTTGGTATTGGTGATTTCAGCGCTATTTCAATAACTGGATATCTAGTTGGTCTTGGAAATGACAGAAGGCTACCTTGCTGTTTAGGGAAGATAACAGATTAAGCATGTATCTGTTTTATGTTTGGAATGGAATAAGGAACTATGGAACTAAGTTCATCCCAGATTTCAATGTTTAGGTTTTGTATGAGGGTAATTTCATTTTTTAGAGATTGTTATAGAACTTTTTTTCACAAACTTTTAAGTCATCACAATGTACCACAGATCATGTTTTGGAAGCCACTGTAGGTTTTTGTATGAGCACATACTGTACATGCTCTCACAACAACACATACATGTTTTTATATTCACTCTCATCTTGGATTTAAACTTTTGAAACCAAAGCAGGAACTTGTACTGTAGTATGTTGATTTTATTTATTTTAATGATTCTTTATCTTTTTCTTCTAGCAATGCCTGAGCATGCAAATGGAGGACACACTGGAGACCACAACATATCCTCTTCCAAACAACCCGGAAGTACAGAATCCAAACTACACTTTTTATCCCATGACCAATCTCACAGATGGGGAAACAAACAATGTAAATGTTTGTCCTGCAGAGTTTATGAATACATTTGATGGCTCTGTTCCCAGTATGGCCCCACCAGACAATCTCAGCCAGATGAAAGCGAAAGCTCCTCAGTTAAATACTAACTTCAGTACAGAAAGTTACTGTGACATATTCTACCCCAACGCCATTCTGGAAGAGAGCAATGGTCAACATGGCCTTGAATTAAATGAGACTAACACCATGTCTGATATCCCAAACAAGCCTCCCTTCACGCCAGTGGACCTTTACAGCCTCTCTCCTGGAGATGCATTTGACAGAGGCAAACAAAATCTGATGGCAGAATTGCCAGACTCTGATTCAGGAATCTCTTCAAACACAAGTCCAAATGCTAGTTCACCTGGGAAGTCTGTGTATGGAGATGGGTCCTTTCTTTACAGCGATTCAGACATGGAGGAGATGGACCAAAACCCTGGGAGTGCAGAATCTGACTACTCAGAGATGTTCTCACTCAATTTCCAACCTGATGATGTTCAGCCAGCAGCATTTTCTATACTAATAGGGCAGCCACAGCAACAGCAGGAAAAGAAACCCAAACAACAAAAGACAGACCCTTCAGAGGAGATTGGCCACAACAATGCTCCCTTCACCAAAGACAAGCGGAAGAAGCTCTCTGAAGTGCGTCTCTCCAGAGACGAGCAGAGGGCTAAGGCCCTCAAAATCCCTTTCACTGTATCCATGATTATCAATCTGCCTGTTGATGATTTCAATGAGATGATGTCGAAGCACCAACTGAATGAGGCCCAGCTGGCCCTGGTCCGAGACATACGCCGCCGCGGCAAGAACAAGGTAGCTGCCCAGAACTGCCGCAAACGCAAGATGGAGAACATAGTGGGTCTGGAGAGCGAACTGGACTCACTGAAGGACGAGAAGGAGCGTCTGCTGAGAGAGAAGAGCCAGAACATCACAAACATGAAGGAAATGAAGCAGCAACTCAACAGCTTGTACCTGGAGGTCTTCAGCATGTTGAGAGATGAGAAGGGGAATTCCTACTCCCCATCCAACTACTCCCTCCAGCAGTCAAGTGACGGCAGCATCTTTCTCGTTCCTCGCATTAAAAAGAATTTCATCAAGCGCGAAGACAAACGCGTATCTTCTTTGTAATATGGTACTGCATTATCATAGTAATACTATGCAATAACTTTGTAGCCGCTCAGCTTTAAAGCATTAGTAGTTCAGCAGAACTATTGTATAGTTTTTGCTCACTTCTCTTGAATGTTGTAATATTTTTGATATTTTACTGCTTTTGTACTCCGATACCCTTACAGATTCTTTAACCAATATTATTTGTAAATATATACATTACTTGCTTTTGAGGTTGATAAAACTGTTACTGTATGTGTGTATATATATATATATATTGTATATATCATAGTTCTGTATGCTAATGATTGTTTCAATCGTTACTCATATTTTATATAACTGTCCCTTTATGATTTGCAGCCCAGGTTCTTTTTTAAAATCGTTACTTCTGTGCTTTTCAATAAACTATTCATATAGCTATACAGCCTCTTATTTTCTGAAACCAGAACATTGTGTGGTGTGCGATGGCCCCAGCCTGTAACAGATTCATGCCAGATGGATATAGTCTAAGGAATGATTACATAACTTAGCACATGTTCAAGTCACTTCTTGACTTGAAGGCTTCACCAAAGGGCTTACAAAACAAAAAAAGAAAAATATTGTACTGAAACTAGAGTTATTGGCTTAAACCACTTTCACAATCTGCTAGCCTTTTTTAAGATCAAGCTTGTTGGTACAGTAATGTAAATCTTTTAATAATGCGCAACTCCTGTCGCAAAAGAATTCACACCCACTGCATTCATTATGTTACACAACAAAGGGTACAATTGTTGAGCTACAGTGGAGTATACACAGTGTGAACCATGCATGACGACTTCACAATGGTCCACTGGGAAAGCATAGTCAGAGGTAAGGCCCTGCGCAATCAGTATGTGCTCTACATGCACTTTTACACACAAACGCTACCTTTGATCACCAAGCCCATTTTCTGCTCATGGCAAACTTCCGAGGGTGTGTGGCAAACTAAACTGGCAAGCAGGGTAACAGACTCAAGGACGTCTGTAAATCAAGTAAATCAAACAATGAAACCTTTTGACATTCACAACAGTTGCATTATACAATAAAGACAAACAATGACGGCTCAGAATCTTGCTTTCAAGTGCCTTTCAAAAATAAAACACTCAAGTCATGGAAAACATTTATTTAAGAAAACAAGTCACAATTTACATTTTACATATCTTACTGTTGAGCCAAGATAGCTCATTGACACTGCTGTGCTTTTTTCCAAGCACAGCTTTATTATGTGGTCACTCCACATTCCTGCGTAGAAACACTATCCTTCAACTGATTGAGAAACATATTAGCAGGCATTGTTTTTCCATTTTCAGACTGAGTAGACCTGAGCTGTGTAGAATCCTAAAAGTACATCTATGAATTTTTTCAAACACAATTAAAATGCATAAAACCTAAATTTGTAGAAGGTAATCATGTGGGTCATGTTACTACCATCAACAGTGTGCGACATGTTTGATGCGGAAATCCCCACCTAATTAAATGTAAAAATATATGTTTGATATGCATAAATATTAAAACGTAAAATTATGTAAAATGTTAATTAATTTTATTAACAAAATTTGTAATTGAAATGCATGTTTAAACTTACCATGTTAAATAACTTACGGTACAATTGCTATCCTCAAGAACAGTCATTACAAGCAGAAGGTCTGGAAATTTTAGGGAAACCTTATAAAATTTTTCTAAATTTCCAATGACATCTCAACTTATTTTGAACTCAGTAAATAAACTGTCGGCACTCAAGTCATCTATGCTTACACTTCTTAGACTGCATGCTAATTACTAGTATTTGTGTATATTGTGCTTGTCTTAACATGTTTTCCATTATGTTAATTTGACTGCCTGTCATGTAAAACAAATGTTTAATGAAACATTTAAATTTATTTTTGCCCACAATTTATGCAGAGGATTTGACCTCCTTGCTTTAAAACTGGCCTTATCAAAGTGCTGATTACTAGCCCTTTTCATAAATTAAATACCATTTGCATTATACTACTCAGACCAGCCTTTGCTCTTATCAAGTTACTTAATAGCTAAAAGTCCTTTTCTATTATGTTCACATTTACTTATTTACACAGACAGTGTGAACAGAAGTGACAAGGACCTTCTGATTTCCATACATTATATTTTAACACTGCATGACGTGTTATCTACAATCAGTGGCCACTAGGTATGTAAAATCTGATGCAATCCAGTACAACTGTTCTGCTGTAAAGTCTACTTTTATGATGCCCAGTTGATGAATAAATGAATGAATGAATAAAATTACATGTTTTAGTACTGAGGTCATAGTTAGTGGTGTTGTTGTACTGGACTGCATTATATTCAGAGGTTTTCTGCCCCACTCATGTATATTTGAAGGGAGGACAAACACATGGAAACACCTCTCAATATAATGCAGTCCAGTACAACACCACCTTTAACTATGACCTCAGTGATAAACATATAATTTAATTTGTCATGTCAACAAAAACTGAACATTGTAAAGGCAGAATTTATGGCAGAGCTGTATTGGATTGTAATAGATTTTACAGGTGTACCGAATAAAGTGGCCACCTTTTCCTAGGAGCTTGATCATTTATTATTTCCCCAAGAGTGTTTCATCACTATAAGCTTTATCAGAACTATCTGACTGATAGTAAGAGGTAATAAAACATGGAAACAACATATCTCGCCTTTATGGTATACCAAGCAGTGTGGTGAAGGTCACAGGCTGATTCTGGTCAAAGTGGAGTAATACTGGATGTCATCCTGCGCGGTTTACCTTAAAAGAACCCTTGCACCTCGTATAATCATCATGTGCACTGTTAGATTACAATATGAGCAGCCTTGGATAATATTTTGAAAAAGTCTTACCCATCCAGAACCTTCCATGTTATCACGTCTTTACAGATTTTCAGCAAGAAGAGAATTCCTCTTTCCACATCTGCAAATCAAGCAAAGTGATTACTCTTACCTGCTCCATCTTCTTAAGTCAGCTTTTGTGAAATACTCACTCCCTTTTCTTGTTAATGTCTGAAATCTAGCATTTGTGGGTAAAACTGCAGTATCTCTGACTCAACAGGATCTCCAATGTGTCCAGGAACTAGTCTTTCTTCGCTAGCACCAGCTGCTGGAGGGTTTAGCTAGCCTTGAAAGAGATAGATGCTCACTACCGGGAACGACACTGCAAGCTTCCTCCATGGGCGTTGTGCTCGATGCTGCCTTCTCCCTTCTCTCTCAAAATGCTGACTGGTCCACTGTGCTGGGGCTGAAGACGTCCTGTCTGACAGTCATCTGCAATCTTCCACACTAGCGATGCTGAGGGCCCAACTGCAGGTGCTTGTGGCTGTTATAATCCTATTCGCTCAACACTGGCATAGGTGGTGTATGGGCCCTTGCCCTAGGACTACCCAAAACTCCCTTGTCATTGACCCTGGTACAAGTAAACACAGTATATATACTATTTTCACTCACAAAGGGTTTAACTAAATACTCCCAAAGTTCTGGACAGGCTGATTTGCTAAACTTCACAGTCACAATAACCAGGCAACAGATAAATTAATAACTCATTTAATCTTTTTCTGAACCAATGACGCACTGAACTTCATGTTACTTTACTACACAATTTTATTCGGTCTTTTTTCTACTAGTCAAAATATTCAAAACAATCTAGAATTCGGTTTTCTGAGAACAAGAAGAGTGAGGGATTCCCTTAATTCTAATCCAGACTGCTTATAATTTGTTGACACCGGTACTACGAAGAATTTACATACTGTGCTTCACATACAAAATCAAAATACACTTGACACTTGCAATTGAGCAATCATAATAACTTCAGAAAGAAAAATTTAGTAATTCTAGGTCATCTGATGGCCTGATATAACTATGCTATTTGACAAACACCAGATTAAAAGACAAAGGATTAATTAACCAGCAGAAAACTAATTCATATAAAAAAAGGAAAATAAAGATATTCAGAACTGACTTCAGATAAAAAAAACAATTTACTCTTTACCCCTGATACCATAGGCACAATACACACACTTCAGACGCATAAAAGGAAAAGTTGCTTTGTAGGTAAACATCTATCACAATTAGGGAAGGGTATCATCTGCACTCATGTCTTGTGTATACAGTCCTTCTTCCATAAACTTCTCCGATTTAGCTGCAGTAATGTCTGACTTGTGTGTTCCTCTAATGCTTTCAGATGACTGCCTCAAAGTAACCTGCAGCTTTCCTGACAATTCCTTTGCTCATCTCCTCGCCTCTCCTGCTAAGAACTGAAGCCTGTTGAATGGATACAGGATAGAACAAATAGTTAATCTGCACTTTCATGGGCTCACTCTGTACTGTGCTAGGAGGGTGGTGTGAAACTGAATGCAACTTACCAAAACATGAATTAATTAATATCGCCGTGAGCCATAGCCACCTCCACCGCCACCACCAGAGCTGTAGCCACCTGCAGTTAAGGATTGGTCACCACCAAATTTGTTAGCTATTCTTCTAAAGAAATAATGATGTTATGTCACTGGATGTATCATTTTTAAGTCTGATCGCGACACGTGGAGTTGGAGGGTAAAACTCACCGCCATAGGGTCCACCCGAGTTTCTGCCACCAAAGTTGTTTCCCTTCATGGGCCCATAGCTGGACTGCTGCCCACCATAATTTCCAAAGTCGTTGTAATTTCCACCCCCTCCATATCCTGAAGATGTGAGTGTCAATTTTAAGGCTAGTCTTGATTTCAGGTGTCTAGTATTGCAAGTTTTCTATGGATTACATCTAGCACTTTAGTTTAACAGTCACAATTCTGGAGTGAATAAAATGTTTACCACCGTCATTACCCCCGTAACCTCCATCGCAGCTGCCACCAAATCCACCACCCTGGTTGCCATACCCTGGACCACCACCTCCATAGCCCCCTCTGCCTCCTCCATAGCCTGGTCCTCCACCATAATTTCCTCCTGGACCTATGACAGTGAAAAACAAAGCAAACTTACAACATAACCTTATTTATGAATTTTTACATTTCACACTGCTTAAAAGTAAAATTGTTGCTCACAATTGTCAAAATCATCACCATAACCTCCTCGTCCTCCACCGTAGCCACCTAAAAAAACAAATGTATTTTGCGTTAAAACTGTGACCAATTTGTTTATTTTTGTAGCCTTGTCATGGATGAGACCATGTTCACACTAATGTAGGTTAATCTGAAACACAATCTCTCTCTGCTCTGGCCTAAGGCGCCATTCACGCTCATAAATGCACTCTAAAGTAAAATGAAATGAAAATTCCTGTCTTGCCTAATGACAATGTATTTCTGCATAGAAGCAATGTTAAAATGTCACGTTTCTGCCACCTCTGACTTTCTGTAGCCACATATTTTGCATGGCTGACCACCTACATGTTTAACACTGAGACATCCATCTGTGTGTTGTCTGACAACTGCATGAGATACTGTTGTTACTACTCTTAGCCTTTGTTAACATGTAACTTTTTAAACACTGAGTTACACTCCTATTGTCTGACTATAGATTCCCTTAATCGTGAGCTCAGCAGAGCTAAAACACAAAGTGCTCACAGAGAGTTGGAGGCAACAGAGCCTAGACCAAGCTGAATAACCGGTTTTACCAAATGATAAGGCGCCATGCAACATTTAGTTGTTTGACCACTGACATAAAAACAAAAAAAAACAAACAAAAAAAAAAAAAACAGGCAGAAGCGATACAACCATTTTACTTTTTTGATGTTTCAGTGTGGATGTGAAACTTTGATTGGGAAACCCCTTTCACTACCAAAATGTACCTGCGTTAGTGTGGTTAAGGCCAGAGGCACTTTAATCTGGTATGCAAATACTACTCACCTCGGCCAAAGTTGCCACCACCTCCATAATTACTACCTCTCCCCATGAAGTTTCCAGATCCTCCACTCCTGCCTGGTATGAAGACAATTGTCATTTTAGGTATGTTTATAGCATCAGTGAACTGTCAGCTGCATACAGTATATACAATAAAGGTCTGTAAGTATAACTTTATTCTCCATCTGATGGTGTGCTTACCCCTGTTAGTGGATATAGCACTCATTTCCTGTTTTGAGAGAGCTTTCCTGACCTCACAATTGTGAAAGTTGATTGTGTGGAATTTCTGGGCTGTAAGGAAAAAAAAAACCAACAACTTTCATGCCATTACTTGGTGTTTACCCACGGCCTTGTTAACTCTGAAGTCTAAACAACCACACACCAACAATTTTGTCTACTGTGTCATGGTCATCAAAGGACACAAAGCAGAATCCTCTCTTCTTTCCAGTGGAGCGTTCCTCCATGATGTCAATGCATTCGATCTTTCCATACTTCTCGAAATGCTCCCGAATGTGGTACTCCTCTGTGTCCTCCTTGATACCACCAACAAAGATCTTCTTCACTGTCAGATGGGCACCTGGTTTATTGGAGTCCTGAAACAGAGTGTATCAATGAGCACAGACCAAACAATAACATTGCTGTAGAATCGGCCTTCAGGTCTGGGATTTGTTTACCTCTCTGGACACGGCTCTCTTGGGTTCAACAACTCGGCCATCTACTTTATGAGGCCTCGCTTTCATAGCCTCATCGACTTCCCCTACAGTGGAGTATGTTACAAAGCCAAACCCTCTTGACCGCTTGCTGTTGGGGTCCCTCATTACCTGGAAACAACAAAATGATACACTATAGTAGTGAGAATAGTTTGACTGGACTGTAGCTATATTTACAAGTTAATGTTGTTGTAATGTTGTTATTAACTTGTAATGTGTAATTACAAGTTAATTATTATTATCTGAGGTCCATCTAGACACAGATTACGATAAAAATACGTACCACACAGTCCGTGAGACTCCCCCATTGTTCAAAATGGGCCCGTAAACTTTCCTCCGTCGTTTCAAAGCTCAGACCTCCAATAAACAGCTTTCTGAGCTGCTCGGGTTCTTTAGCTTCGTGGTCCTATAAAAGCATAACAAAATATATACATATACATCATTGCAGCTGTAAATAATGTTACAGGCAACTAGTTGTTGAAACATACAGCTAGTTGCTGAAACATACAACATGGTTACATAACGTTACTGCGCTCCTGCAGTTGAACCTGCAAATGCCGTTACACTGTATTGACATGACAGTGTTTGTACCAGGCCGTAAAGTTACACCCGTTGTGGTGACAAACTAAGTTAACAATAAACTACATTATAGTGTATAATTAGGCTGTCAAATAAACCCAGTGCACTGAAAATTATCTTACTTCGCAGAAGAAAATGAGGCCCGCAATCCATAATACAGGCTCCGTTAGCCTGCTAGCTTTGACAGCTACCGTTAGCTTACTTCAGGAATGCCGCAGGTAGACCACTGCATTATTACCAAAAGCCTCAATTAATCTATCTGCTATAACGAGTAATGTGGGCTAAAGAAAATCAAACAACACTGTTCATTTAACAGTCAACTGAAACAGCAATCCAGTACAGAGCTCTCCGGTGGTAACACCACCAAGTTAGGTTGTTGTCATTTTGACAACCATTAGCTTAGCTGCAGCGTTAGCTCCCGTAGAAAGCGCTGAATCTTGAGCTACGTTAAAGCTACAGAGAAGCATCACATTACAATACAGCACTGTGCATTTCCCCACCAATGCTACATGTTACATATATGCTAAAGAGTAACCATAACTTTACTGCATTTTATAAAAAACGTATTTCATTTGCAATGTTTGTGAGCATCTCACCTCCATTTTGCACTTGCAGATGTCCACGGGAGCAGAGCTGAGCGGATCACGTGATCTGGTTGTGCCGTCCGGCTGGTTGCCAGTCCATCCTGGATGATAAAACTATAGCACACGTTAGCTGCTGTGGTTCATGTATACAAATTATCATACAAAACCATATGCATATGTATATGAACGACTGTTTCCTCTCTGTACATGTTATAGAGTTTGTCCCTTTTTGCTGTCTGGCTTCATGCAATAAAAAAAAAAAAAAAAAAAAAAAAAAAAAAAAATACTTTGCGCCATCTACTGGTCAAAGAGGGATACGTCTTGACGGAACAATAAATCCTCATCCAAATCATCTAAATAGTATGGAGTCATAGGAGTGCCATTAAAAAGAATAAATCTGGGAATGAATAAGACAATTCATGTGGAAATATGAAGAGAAATAAATAAAAGAATAAATAAATGTGGATATATAAAGACAAATAATTATTTTTCCTTTTGCAATGCCTATTGCTTTTCCCTTATTGCGTTTTCTTTTCCGTTATTGCTTTTGCTATTCCCCTTTTGCTTTCGCGTTTCCCTTATTGCTTTTGCTATTCCCTTTTTGCTTTTGCTTTTCCCTTTTTGCTTTTGCTTTTCCTCGAAGGGCCAAGTTGTCAATCAACTGGCTTTGGGCGGGCCTTCCTGCCCAGGCTGAGTAATCAGTTCATGCACACATGAATTCTGCTGGCTGGAGCTTTTTAGCATGGTCAACAGGAAGGAGACATGACGCGGACTTGTGCATGCACAGTGTGAACGTGGTAGCGGTTTGTTTGAATCAGGGAAGGAAACATCATGGTGGAAGCGGAGCAAGAGTTAAGGAGAGGTGTCCAACAAGTTCTTTTAACACTAGCTTAGTATGTGGAGGAACATTTCAGACCAGACTATGTTTTGAGGATGGTGGGGATGTCATGGAGAGTCTTGGGCAAATGTCTGCGCTGACTAATACAGACACTGACATACATGACATCTGTTGTCACTGTTGCAGATTATGGCATATTCGAAAAAAAGGTCTCAGCAAATTAGAAATAGACCTCTCTATGCAGATGACCAGATAACTGGTGGAACACCGGCGCACACATTAGGAAGAAAATCCTTTTCTTCGATCTTCGATCGACCCTTTATCAAGTGAGGGTTCCGTGTTTGTGGTCTAACTGGATGTTTCTAATAAAGATGAATAAAAACAGCCTAATTCAATCTCAATTATCTTTGTTTGGTTAATTGTCAAGCCCAAATAAGAATATAACATTATATAACAATATATGACATTGCACATACTGTACGGGGTGTAGGCTATACATGTATAAGTAGGCTATAGGCCTATATGTATATCTAACTGTATATATTGTTTAATTTAAAAAAAAATTATATTCTAATTTAAATATTTGGATATATATTCTAGGTGTGTGTAGCATGCAGGGGCTACACAACTTATATTTCATTGTGCAACCCTGTGTTGTAAAATGACAAATAAATGGACGCTGATAGCTTAATGCGCGGACTTGCGCATGTACAGTGCGTGGTAGCGGTTTGTTTGACTCAGGGAAGGAAACATCATGGCTGAAGCGGCGCAAGATTTAAGGAGAGGTGTCCAACAAGTTATTTTAGACCTTGATAAACGTGAATATTAATAGAGTATAGGCTATAAAACATGAATATCTTATGACAGGTGCAGATATGAGCCAGCACAACAGCAAAAGTTGTTAAAGCCGAAAAGTTAGGTCTAACTTTTATTTATTTTTTAAACCCTGCAATTGTTCAAAAGCACTAATGTATTTAAACTGATTCATTTGGATGTATCATTTAGTAGGATATGTGACTTACTAGTCTGAGTAAGACTGGTGCCCTTGCTACATGGTCTAATTAACCTGTTAGGGTTACTACTGGTCCCCCACCCTCTGCACATTGCGTATGTACGCTGGCACCTGAAAGTTCCCATTAAGTTTAGTGCAACCAGTTTCAGTGCGCTGAAACAATACCTAGTTTTTGGTAATTTGATGATTTAATTCAACTTGCAGGAAAGCTCTTAGAACTATATTTTGACGCAGAGCCCCTCTACAAGACATGGCCTGAAAATCTGGTAATAATGAAGGACTCACCTTAGCTGATATTGCACTTTACTGGTGCAAATTCACTCACAAATCTGCCATTAATCAAATTACCAAAACCAATCGTCATGCGGTGATCCTGGCAGTTGCACAGTCTGGGTATGATGGGTATGCAGCAGCTTCACCACAGCAGCATTATGCACTGTATACTGTACACCACAACAAGCATAAAATCAGCCATGATGTTCCTGTTTCTTAATGCATTTCTCCAGTGTTTGGTATATATAAACTCCTTGCCACATAACATAATTATTCAATGTTTGTAACTGATACAGCTGATCACAAAACATCCAAATTACAAAAAGAGTGCATTTCAATAATCAGAGCAGTAGGTCTATGTTTCCTGTTTTAACAGAGCAATCATTATTTGTATTTGTGGGTGTTCAAGGAAAGGCTGCTTACAGAAATATGACTATAAGAAGCCATATAGTCACTGAGTTGATTCTGCAAAATACTATTTATTTCAAAGGTGAAAAGACTCAAAATTATTATGCCTTAGACAGAAAAACTGCAATACCGAAGAGGAACAGTTGTCAAGTCCACCCTCAGCAGCGCTCATTGAGAGGCACTCAACAGGATACTGTATTTGCTTAACAACACTACTAACTGTCTCAAAAAGTGATCATAGTGTGGAATAAACATCTCAGAGAGCCTCAGCAACCTAAATGAACTTCACAGAATTGCATATTCACTGAAGTGCTATTGTATCGTATTGTAAGGAGTTATCATGTTTATCTCTGTTAGCAGCATCATCTCAAGTAGCACTCTCATTCTGTATAATATTAGCATGATGTTACTGATTAAGGAACAATTTCTCAGACCAAACGGCCTCATAGCATGATTAAAAATATAACAAGACTCATATTCAAATTGTATGCATCTGTAATTGTGGAAACATGACATACATCTGTGTTTTCAGTTCGAGTTAGATCTCTCTGACAAGGATACTTGATTGGGCAAGTATGATCTATGAGCCAGATGCTACTGAGCCTTGTTGAAGCTGACCAGCATCTCCAAATATATGACTGTTTTATGGTTTAGACAATCTCTGTCATTAACTTTATTGTAGTGTATGACGAAAATACAGCCCCAATAAAAAGGGTAATGTTTTTCTGACACTATTAATGATGAGTATTTATGATCAGTCCATAGTTCAAATTCAAGAGACAGTTTGTGTTTGGCTCCTTTTATTCTACTGCATTTACTGTACTCTGTAATTGCTCTGTTCCTGTTTTTTTTTAATTTTTTTAAAATATGTACAAATGAGTAAATCACTAATATTTAATAAAAAAAATAATAAGCTTTACAGTTTTACAGTACATTTTTGGTAACATTAGTTTTACTCCAGAGCATGTACAGTAGGCCTTAGTTAG
>LKNJ01002327.1:8931-106618 GCA_002120245.1 Maccullochella peelii | reverse complement strand
TGTCCAATCAACACGGCGATAAGCATCACACACATATCGCGGACCAAACAGAGTAAGAGCCCATACTTATAGAATGGGGGTTACAGTACGTAACCAAGGGTACGTCCGTTCACCTGTTCATCTCTGTTGCTGTCGTAGTGTTTTGGCATGAGAATTGTTTCGGCAGCGTGAGACTGAACGTGAAAGCGTGTGTCACACGCCAGGAGCATGAGAGTTGGCAACACTGTCTAACTGTAATCTATTCTAAATTTCTATGGATCAATAAAATAATTATCACTGGACTCTTGACTTGTCAACCTTCTTTTTCCTCATTATTTTCTTCTTTTATTGTTTTATTTGGTTTTTAATTCACTTTAAATCGCAAACTAAGCATTCTCAAACATTGTGCACATCTATCCCTCACTTTGCCTTTGTCATTCTGACTTAGCGTCATTCTTCTGTTCAGTCACACTTTCTCAAAACAGTTAACAACATGCCTTCTTTCTTATTCATGCTTGCCTTTTTATTTCTTTAGTATTTTAGATCTAAAGTGAAGCAAAGAAAGCTCTTTTTGCTTTGTTTGGCAAGAAAAGGACGACCCAAATGTAAGTGTATGCAAATTATCATAACCTCTTTAAACAAATTATGCCCCAGATTTTACCAGAAGTAAACATAATTAAGAAAATCTATTAATTATTAAGATCCCACCTCCCCTGGTTGAGTTTGGGAGCTGAGCTCTACTTCAGAATACAAACAAAGCTGCTTTATTCACATGCATGCACACAAAACAGTGTATGTTACCCTCTCTCTTACACACACACACACACACACACACACACACACACACACACACACACACACACACACACACACACACACACGGATAGCCACAGGGGCTCCACAGGGCATAAGAGTAGAATAGGGCAAGAGGACGAGAGAGCAGTGTTGGGAAACTTACAAGGCAAGAGCTGGAGTGTGTGAACATGCACACGCACAAAGGAAAGCAAGCGGACAGGAAAGCCTTAAGGGTCCAACCCTGGAGGAAAGTCTTCAGGGGCTTGGTAGGATCTGAGCCAACACTGCAATTCTTTTTTCCTTTCTTACCATCTTATCTCCTCTCCTACCTGCGGCTTCTAATCCCATCATCTAACACACGAATCACAAATAATTAATTCTTCTCCTAATTTTACCTAATTAAGGACCATATGCAAACAAGCACAGAATGCCTAACCAGCTGCCTTGTTCTAATTTAATGAGGGGAGATGAGGACATGCAAACCGTTGTTCTGTTGCTTTTACAGAAGTAACTCACCTGTCCTAAAATCTCTGTTTTTTACTCCTTGACAGCTCCTAATCTACACGGAAAAGCTTTTGTAATTATAACATGTACATAAAGCCAACCATGAAAATAAAAATTGCTTCATGAAAAAGGTAATTACAAAACAAATTCTTTAGTATTACAAAACATTATGCTAGCTTGAAAAGGAAATTACAGCTTAAACGATTGATCAACAAAAATGGAACTATTTTGATAGTGGATTCATTAGATTCACTGTTTCAGTCATATCTCAAGCAAAAGTGCCAAACATTCTGTGTTTCTAGCTTCTCCAGTGTGAGGATTTGCTGCACTTGGTCAGACAAAACAAGCAATTTGGAGATAATTATGATGGGCGTTTTTTTTTTTGTTTTTTTTTTACATTTTGTAGTCTAAACAATTAATCACAAAAGTAATCTGCAGAAAAATATATTATAAAAAACTGTTAGCTGCATTCCTGAAAATATTACAACAGATATGAATTTAGAATGAAATGAATGAACTGCTCATGTATAAGATGCTATTACATTAGATTAGGTCCCACTCACAAGAGTAGGTTAGCCTAGGGCTAATCAAGCAGGTGGCATTCCACTCCACTTCCACACTAAATGGACAAGAAGATTACAACAAATCTTTAAAGAGCAAAGCTTACTAGAAAGCAGGCCCAACTAAGGGGTCATAGGTAGGCTAAGTGCCCACAGCGAAGAGGCCTTATCCAGGTTAGAAAGGTGACATTCTTGTGGGACTAATGGATGCAATCCAGCCCCAACAGTGGCCTCAGACCCCAAGACCACAATAAAGAAGACCCAGATTTTTTCCTACCACCTCCATTTTGGTCAGGACACACTAGTAAAATACACTATTTCTACCACTGGTAACATCTTTTATCACAAAAAAATATTTGTACCACTGTTAAGTCTGCCCATGGTACTACATTTGTTGGAGCTGTTATTCAAACACAGGTGCATCTTACATGATTTCTGATCAGTTGTTCAGATCCATGGTAAAAATTCAAGGTTTCATTAAGCATTTTACTTTACCGACCACAGTGCTCTGTCTTCCAAAATACACTTCACTTTGATGTTGATGTCATCTATTAAGAGGCTCTTAGGAATTTCTGACAAACCTGACAAAAACCAGAAGCTGTATAAACTCAGCTGAACTTAAAAGAATGTCTCATTTTGGATTCTCTGTTTGTGTCTCAGCCACCTGTGACCTGTGTGTTTGTGTGTGTTCGTGACCCCTTGGACCAACTCCTAAGAGTGCCTACAGTAGTGTTGCAAGGAGACAAGCTGTGCAAGAAATAGGCTGTAGTCCGTGTTACGCGTTGTTTGGGCATACACCGATAACATTACTTGCCAACTGTTGTTTTGCTTTTTTAAATATAGAAAAATTATATTAAAAAATAAATAAATAAATTATACATATATACATATATATATACACACACACATATATTCGTGTATCAGCACCCAGGTTCATCAAATAAAAAAAACCTCTAATTTGCAAAATACTGTTATCAATACTTAGCCGGACGACAGACATTACAATTATAAACTGAAAGTGTCTGCTCCATACAGCAGCAGCAGAGTCGCAACACAGAGTAGCAGGGGTCAGATTTTTCACTTCTTCAGTAAGGATAGTTGACCGGCAAGACGATCTAACAGATCTAACGCCAAGGTCACAAATAGGCGGACCACGGTACGAGTCCGGATCCAGACAGCGTCCTATCCAGATCCGTACCTATAACTGATTAATTATTGAGAATTATTCAATTTTGACGGAGCGTTTCCATTTTAACCACCACAGCTTTTCTAGCATTTAAGGCACTGGTTTAGCAGCCCAGGACACTCACAGACCAATTGCATGTGACATGTAAATCATCTCACGTGATGCTACTCAGCCAATCAAATCTGTGCATTCCGAAAGCATTGTGACTGTCAATGAGTGATACACACACAGGGGAGAGACGAGACGAGAGACAACAGTCGGAAAAATCAGTGAGTCAGAGAAAAGTAATTTCACATGGTGTGCCCTAAAAAGAGAAAAGTAGACAGGGAAAACAGAGCTTTTAATCAAGAATGGACAGACTCTTAGATGTTCATTCTTCCCACTGGCAGTTCAAAACCAGTATGTCTCATATGTTCCGAGACCTTGGCAATTATTAAAAGCAGTAATGTGAAGCGCCACTACGAGACAATGCACAGAGCACCTTTTGAGGTCCGGAACATCATAATGTGTGGGAACGTACCCACACATTATGATGTTCCGGACCTTTGCTTGAGGACATTGTCTCTAACTGGACGTCTTTTAATTTTTATTGAATGATTTAACATTAAACATCAAGTAAGCGCTCTACAGATATTTAGCGTCATCTACGAACATCTTTTCTTGTAAAATGTCCAGCGTAAATCGGTAACACTGGTGTTGTCACGAGTTTATTAACTGTGGGAAAATGTTCTCACCATGGCATCCTTGGCAAGAAACATACACTTTGAGAATATCTACTTCTGAAACAGAAGTGGAAGCAAAAGCATGAAAGATGCAAGACTCTAAGTCACTGAGAAAGTATTCTGTGCATGATCCATTTATCATAAGCCAAGGACACAGAGAGAGGGGAAATAGTGTTGTCATTGTTTTCACAAAGTATTGAACAGATTCTGATGCAGTCCTGCCACACACACACACACACACACACACACACACACACACACACACACACACACACACACACACACACACATTAATATACATAAACTACTGCAGTGAGTCTGCTGGAGCCAAATAACAGATGGACAGTGAGGTCAAAAATGGTGTGAACAAGGGGATTAAAAAAGCGATTTGGAGAACAGATGGGCACAGAGTTAAGTAAAACACTAAATACAAAGAGGTAATTTCTGCTAAAATGTTGTTTTTAACTGGATTTGACTCTGACTTTAAAGAGTTTTTTTCTCTTGTCAGTGTCAAAAAAGCCAAATTAGTGCGGACATTTTATAGCCACTGTATAGCTGTGATAAAATGTAGCAAAAAAGACAAATTCATATATGCATGAATATACATATGTAAAAATAAATAAATAAAAAGGTAAATTAAAGTGTACTTTGACAGGTATGAGCCTCTAGTTGATGGACAACCTAACTAATCCTGCCGGTCCAATACATCAATAAATGACACTGCACAAAATCCAACAAAGCCAGGACTGTCATAAAGCGAATACATAATATAATATCACAAACCATCATAAAGGATGAAGGCTGTCGGAGGTTGTTTGGGGGCACTGAATAAAATGAATGCTGAGTCACTGCTCTAAGGCTTGAGCAGCAGGTGGACAGGAAGTACTGTAGGTAGGTATCATGGGAGCCTGCTGAGGAGAACAGGACTTTGGCATCTGCTGCTACACCAGAGGAGTCACGGAAAAAAAGAGCCATAAGAGAGGGCAGGAGAGGGAACGCAAAGAATGAAAGGAGAAGAGGAGGAAACAATGGAGGGCAGGAAAGGAGGAAAGGATGAAAAGAGGGCAAAAGAGAGCTGAACAAAAAGGCAAATAATATAGGAGTGGGGAAGGGCAGGGAGGGAACAAAAAGGTGGTAAGAGTAAGGGAAAGGAAAAGGAGAGGTGGGGAAAGAAAAACTAGAGGAATCCAATAGGAAAGCATTCCGTAGAAGAACGGAAGGACACATTTACCTGCTCTCAGAGCTTCTCAGTCTGACTCAGCATAACTTGAAGTCACTTCAATGCTGTCCTTTATTGCTGACTCAGCCTGCTGTTGGACGGGCCCCAGGGACCCTACTGTCACAGCTGAAACCTTCTACAACAATATCATACACAACACCTACTCCTGCTAGTGCAATGCACCTCATGAAACCCTTTTAGTCACTTGTACCACCATGCTGGCTTCATGTCAAAACATACATGTATGTATGGACAAAAAACTGCTGTCACAGAGCAATACTTCAGTGTGAACTTTTAATATTTCAATAACCTTTTCTGCACAATGAGTTGGGTTTTATATCAGCCCATATAGACTAAACTAAAATGCATGGTCAGGCATGTGCTGTGCTCCTAACTGAACATATGGATCAATGGCAGAGAAGTGGATCAATGTGGCAGCAGTGCCTTGAGAAGATTTTATAGACATTTTAACATGTTTTTGTTGCTGTGACTCTGGGTCAGGAATACATTATACAGTAACTGTTGTGAATCCCAGCTGACTACAGCTGCCATCCTCAGCAAAGGAGAAAGCAACAAACTTTTTGGAGCCATAATTCAAACCTACAGAAGGTGAGTATTATAGTCTTCAAAAGAGATTTCAGCACCCCTTAAAACAGTAAGCTAGAGCAATATGATTATTGTCAGAAGACAGATTGTCGACCATTTGGGAATTTGCCATACCTAGACACAGTATCTATTCCTGTAATATCTCAATAATATCGATGTTGCAAATCAATGAGCATGACTGCTTTATGTATAACTTATATATAACTTTTGTATTAATGTGATGAAGTATCTGGATTGGCCAGGTATCTCACTGGATTAGCCAAAGAGACATTCCTGAGTGGTTGTTTTATCGATTAGTCATTTCTCAGTAGAATTTTTTAACAGCAGACATTTTGCCTTGGTGCAGTAGGAAAAGCACAGGTGTTACTAATTACATTGATTATGGCTCTGTTCTATTTAAAAGAGTACTACATATTTAGCATTGCACTCCTATAACATTGTCATACTACATGGACAGTTAAAAAAACAAAAAGGGGGGGTAAAAAAATCGATGCAACCAGAGATATTGTCTTTTTTATTCCACTGATGATTCTTCTTTGTCAAAATCTGGCGCTTTCATTACCAACAATGCAACTCAACTACAGTTTGGTCGGAGATTTGGGTGTGTTATGCTAGTAGCGGCTAATGTAGCCTTGAGCTGCTAGCTTCAAGCAGAGATGAGCAGCGGGCTGCAGAGGTCAGGTAAGGTCACTTCTTTCTAACTCCACACCCCCAGGTTTTTCTTTTCATTTTCAAACTTGTAGTCGTCAGCCCCAACAGACGCTGACTCAAGTGACATCACACAATCTCTACAGCATGACACCCTCTATTTTTAGAACCAGTCACCCATGAGCATCTCTAAATGCCACATGAACAGAAATGTTTTACAGTAAGCAGCACTCCAATTAGGCTAGCTGCTAACAACATGCATCTGGTTTCAGGAGTAGAGGTCCTAACTGTGAGTGTGGAACACATGCCACAAGATTTGTAACACCACCATGATGGTGCTGGGTGTCAGTGACAGAGAGAGTGAGTGAAAGTGTGTGAGAGAGAGAAAACAGGACGGTTGGATTGTGTGTCGGAGAGGCAGCGAATGAATCAGCTCGTTTCCCCTGCTGCCTTGAGGGCTAGACAGTCTGACAGGCCAGCAAATAAGGATGACTCATCCTGACTCACACACAGCCCCACACACACAGCCCCACACACACACACACACACACACACACACACACACACACACAGGTGGGCACACACACTCAAACACAGGGTTATGGATTATCCCACCGTAAAACATGCTGTTGAGGCTTCCAATTGCCCTGAAAGGAAACCTCTCAGATTCTTCTGCCCTTTTCGCAAATACTCTCTCCCTGCTCATTCTTTCTCTCTCTCTCCCAGCTGCAATGACAAACACAGCCCTGCAGCCACCAACCTGTGACTCATCCTTGTACCCTTTCGGAGTCTGTCAGGATGCATGCACAGCCATGAACACGCACAGCCATGAACACAGACACAGACACAGACACACACACACACGTACTTCAGGTTTGCATTCCAATCTGTCTTTTGTGAAGATGAGACTCCAGTGCTAAGGGGTTTCCAGATCTTGTGGAGGTGATATTTGAACCAGCTTCAAACGATAAAAGCTCCTTTGATCTGTCAAGTTATATAGGAGGCACGGACACACACACAAGCAGCCTGTGACATGAACTGCGTCATCAGTGCAGGGTGAAGTTGACAGTCCTTTGGAGATTGTCAACTGATGCAGCACCCAAACTACAGGCAGTTTCTTTAAGGTCCATCTATTGTTGTTGAGGCAGAATGAAATAAAACAAACTCAACATGCCTGACACTGTTTAGGTAGTGAGAACTATTTCTTCACTTACCACTTGTTGCTAATTGATAGCTTGTTCAGAGGGCTGTCTATGGGAAAATATCGGCTTTAAAATATCGGCTTCCTTCAAATATCTCTCGCAACTGCGAAATGGCAAAATAATGAAATAAAATTGAAAAGCTTACATGAAAAGATGCTTACTAAACAATAAAAACCATGTAAATGTAAAAGCAAGCATACGACCAGGCAGTTTAACATAATAGCAAGTTGTAAAACTAAACTAAGGCAAGGAGGTAAACAAGGGATGACTGTTTCCTCCTTCTGTAACAGTGTTCTCAGGAACAAGCTCGAGATGTCTTCCCCAAGGTCCAACCACCAGGCACATTGACATTAAGACCGGAGAACAAAACTGTGTGTGTATGTGTGTAACAGGATCAGCATGTATGCCACTCAAGGTTAAGTGATGTAGACTGAATGGGTTACCAAAGTTTGAATGACTGTGTGCTGAGCGGTCCCTAGTGTCCCTTTGCATTATTAGCTTTTGCTTGAGAACAACTGCTTTGTGTGTGTGTGTATAACGTGTGTGTATGTGTATGCGTGCGCGTGTGTGTGTGTGTGTGTGTGTGTGTGTGTGTGTGTGTGTGTGTGTGTGGGGGGTACCTGCTTCGGGTCCATGGTGACTCTCATCCAACACCAGACTGTTCATACATTTAAGCTCCCAGTCTTGGACCTCGGTATTCCACAGGGCAGGTACCAACACGGTGTACTGGGCGCTGCAGATGGAAGTGGGGTGTGGAGGATAGAGAGAGGGTGGCAACAATGGAGGGAGGTATTATAATGAGTACTGATTATACAACCTAAAAATAAGAGTTTACAACTAAAAGAGGGTGGTAGCATGAACAGACTGGTACAGTATATAAATATCTATAGGGTCCGCAACTTTTTAAGAGTAATATTCAGGCATTTTTTCAAGGTACCTAAACCACAAATTTCCAGACTGTCTTTATCATCACATCTAACATGGTACGATAAATGCAATTGCGAAAATAGTAGACCTGATTATGTTGAAAATCAAGCATTTTTCCAAGGAGTATATTCAAATTCAAGCATATTCCTAAACATAACGGTTAAAATGAAGCATTTCCCAAACTTTCAAGACTTTGTATGAACCCTGTATCTAAAACAATTATTGTTTTTAAGAAAACTACACTTGAAAATGTAACATTATGGGACATGATGTGATCATTAAATCAATAGAATAGGTTCACATGCCCATATATACATTAAAATTATCTTTGTTAGCTGTAATCATTCCTCCTGTGTGCACTAGCCTGGTGGGGGACAAAATCCATACTCCTCTTTCTGTGTAAGAATATATTCTAAAGTTCAGCAGAAGCTATTAGCAGGCCCCGATAAGTCTGAATTGATCAAATGCAGTGGGTATCTTCCCTCCTTGTGTTTCCCCGGACAGTGTTTCCATGCTGAGCTGCCATGGAGGAAACAGTAATAAAAAGAGGGAATTTTGTACTAAATAAGACAGACACCCAACTGATTTGATTAACGAAGACTGCTGAAACCTCATATCAACTTCACATAAAATTTGGCATGTAGTTTTGCACAGAATGAGGTCTGTGGATTTTGTCCCCCATCATTTACAGCGATGTCATTAGGAAGGGCCTTAATGGCCAATCTGAACTGGAGGAAATCCAACAGCAAGAAAAACCTGGTTCAATGTTCATATGGGCACCTGATTATTGTTTTAAGACAGACTTGAACATTTGTGAACCTATCCTTTCTGTATTAATCAAAGTGTGGACATGCAGGTGCATATAATGCAACATTAATGTGAGGTGAGGAGAATGATGGAGGATCAGAGAAACTGATGAGAAGACAGAGACAGAGGAGGGAGAGGTGATAAAAGAGTGATATGTGATTGGGATGGATCACATGGTTGAGCTATCCATCCCAGTACAGAATGATAAATGGTTGTGGACAGCAATAGATAGTGTGCTTGGGAGAGAATGAAAATAGAGCGATCATGGGAGAAGAAGAATGAATGATGTATACCATATGATGTGTAAGTTTCCTGATCCAAGCAAGAATTTCACAGATGGTGACGTGCTACTGGTCAAAATCCAACATGCAGCAAACCATTCGTTGGTAGATGCAGGCAACCGTTAACAACTCTAGATGTCATCAAGCAAGAGGGACCCACTGAGTGATCCTCAGTCTGAATGCATTTGGGGAATTTTAAAACAGTTGAAAGGGAAAAAAGTAAAGCAGAGACTTTACTGAAGCCAGCCTTGTCAGTGTGAAGTAAACAAATGATGTGTCAACCCCTCTAGCTGAACAAGGGTGTCAGTGTGTCAATGGGGATAAATGAATGAATGAAAAGAGGCATATAGGAGGAGAGGGGATGCAGAAAAGAGAAAATGAGAACACAGAGGAGGAGGGACAGCCCAGGGAGGTTTATGGGAATTGAGTGTTGCAAAGGAGGGGGGTAAACAAAAGAGAAAGAGATAGGACTGGTGGAGGGCACTAAGACAAACAGTGTGTATGGGAGCGAGTGGGAGAGGGTATAGAGGGGGAGACAGAGAGAGACAGGACTGGGCGCAGGAGATATGGACACTGAAGGAGTGACAATGAAAAGTAGGTGGTGAAAGAATGAGAAAAATAAGTCAGTAGTGGGGTAGTGGTTGTTGTAGGTTGTATGGGAACTAATAATAAAAATTTAACAGGTGTTTTTTGTTTTTTTACCATAATACAAAAATTCAATTAAATTTTAGTCCATATCTTCACCTTTAAAATGTATGATGGGATGGGTAATTTCCAAGGATTATCATCACAATTGGCCAATTAAAAAACCAAAAACATTTTTGATCACTTAGTCTGCAAGACAAACCAAATGCACTGGATTCAATCACATCACCACGAACATTGTGTTTACGCCAGATGGCAGAGTAAACTGACCAATATTAATTTGTGACTCATTAATAGCAAGTGCAGAATTATGAGCACAGTCATATTTTCAATTTTTTTTTTCCTTTCGTGATTCATTTTCTGTCAGAATGAATGATACACTTATTTTATTGTATTACTACTATAAAACAATGGTACTTTATGGACAGAATGCTACTCTAAATTAGGTTTAAGAAAACAGAGGGGTTGAGAGGCCAGACATCTATAAGGTGTAAAGGTATTAAAGTGAGGCAGCCAAATACAGTATGAAACAAGACCAACGTCTACAGTTATGCTAGCAGCTCTGTGAGGATGTACTTAGGCACAGCAGTGCTTTGAGTTAAACGCTAATGAGAGTGTGGCAGCATGCTTCACAATGACAATGATAACATGCTGATGTTTAACAGGTATATAGTTTACCATTTCACCATTTTAGTTTAGTGTGTTAGCATACTAAATGCTAATGCTAATTAGCTCTTAACACAAAGTACAACTGAGGCTGATGGGAATCAGTTTTGCAAGGGTATCAGTGATCCTCCTGCTGTCTTGGTTTGTTTCCCTTTGCAGGTTGCCTGCAGGTACAGATGGGCGGAGCCATGTAACCTGGTGTTTTACAACTGGGAAGGCCGGACCTAGGTTATTTAGGCTAGCTCCTCATTCTGTCCCTCTCTCACACGCCATCATCATCTACCTTTTTGGTTTGGTTTTCCCTTTTGTTTTGCCTTCACAACACCACACATACATTCAATATTGCAACCACAACTGACTTACAGATTAATTTATTACATTGCTTTTATCTTAAGTTTCAAATAATACATTGTTTAAATTACTTTAAACCTTGCATGGTCTCCCTCTTTGTCTATCTCACAGAGCCTGAACTGTGACAGACCTGATGATGGCACTAGATTCAAAGTTAAGGAATCACAAAAGTAATTACAATTCATTCTGAAGGTGTACCACATTTTATGGCAATCCACCCAAAAGTTGTCAAGACATATCATTCAAAACAACAAATGTCAACCTACTGGTGGCACTAAAGGAGAAGTCAAGAGAGCACCGAAGTCATTACAGTTTATCCTCTGGGCACTGTGGACACCTGTAATAAATTGATCCAATAGTTGTTGAGATATTTCAGTCTGGATCAATGAGGTGGACCAACTGACCAACCAACAGGCAGGCCGACATTACCATCCCTAGATCCCCACACCACTAGGATGGCTAAAAACAGATTGGGGGAGGCAGAGTGGGTATTATTCTTGAATAAAACAGGGAGAGGGAAGTGAAAAAGAAGCAGTAATAAGACATTACTAAAAAGGCACTGCTCAACTGATCTATACTGAGGCCAAACGTTTAAATGAGGAGCAGGGGATATAAACATCAGAAACCAAAGTGTTAGAAAAACAGAGAGAAACTGAATAAATCCATCCATAGAGTGTGAAGCTGCTCTTTGACTGGTGACGTAGGGTGTGCTGGGAGTCATTGTTGCAACCTATGACTGAGGTGACAGCTGATTGACAGCCCAGAGTAGACAAACGGACACATGAGATGGATGAGCCTCTCAACCAACCATTAATTAGCATGGCCTATATGGGTGCATGACTCCTATTTATACCATTCACAGAGAGTAAAAGAGCGGAGATCCTTAAGGATAATTAAGAGAGGTTCAAGATCTCGCTCCCCTCCTTCATTTCTCTTTCTTTCTCTTTCTACCCTCCCTCCCCAATTAGTGTACCTTCTTTCACTAGCCGCTTCTCTCTGACCCTCCATTCATCTTCCTTTCTCTCTTTTACCCCACTCGCTCCCTTCCCCTCTTTCTTCAACAGTATCTTCCCAGTGTAAGAGGATCTTGCCCTGGGAGACAGTAGGACCACTTAGCGTCGACTTTTAGCCAGGGTTTCAAAATGATGCCAAGCAGGCAACAAGGACTTCTCAATGTGACGTGATGGCAGGCTGCCCACTGAACACCAGAGCTGGAACAAAATGGTACTGTCAGTGCTGCCCTTGATGCATGCATATACAAACAGAAGAAGAGGTTCACAAATGGATCAAAATGTGCTGTTTCTTTCCTTGTAGCGCAGAAAACCTAGCTTGCATAACCCATCTGTGCTATTAAGTGGTTATGGAAGCCAGATATAAAATGTTGCAAATAAAGCATTAAAATTAAAATCAAATGGTCAGTTAAACCATTGTTTAGCTGTTCCCCACAATAATCCTAAAGATTTGTCCTTCATAATCCACTTTGCAAGTCATTGGTGAATACCTAGCACGCCTTCTCCCCCTTCTGGCTCATGATAAAGTGCTTTATCACTGCCTGTGACACAGCTACATTTATGGAAACCACTTGGCTGTGTAGCCTCCATTTATCCAAAGTCTACTGTAGATCTTTGTCCAAGGTAAACAAACTGAGGTCCAAAAGTGTACTACAACGAGAAACAGATATGAGTGTGAAATTTAAGCAGTTGAAGGGTTGAAGCTTATCTATTAAAACAAATACGATAAACTGAATTTTAATAATCACTGTGCACCAGTCCGTCACACACACACTGGCTGTATACACAAACCCGGTGACCCTGCTGAGTTGCTATAACTACAGCTCCATGTCAACAAAACATGTCCGTCGGCATGTGACGTTTATATTCAACATAGCGAGAGACAGACAGAGGGGTTCGTCTGAAAGCAGCATGGGCTGCCATTGAAGAAACTAATTTAGCATAAAGGATGTTTAATCCAAACATGTACAAAAACAACCACAGCAAAACAATGACACTACTTTTCCTGGAATGCTTGGTGTCAAAACATGTCTAGTCCTGATGAGCTGATTGATATTCATGAGCTGCCTGGTGTTTTTTCATTTAGGACCAAGTCTAAAAACTGAGCTCTCAGCTCTGAGAACTGTGCTACACATTCTTCAGAAGGCTTTCAGCACATTCATGGGGGTGGGTCTGGGACAATATTCAGGGATGAGGGTCTCAGACAACATATCTTATGGTATTTTGTGCTAAACAAAATGCGGATTATGGACAGCCACACAAATATGTGAGGATAAAAAGGATAAATCAGAAAATATATGGCTTGGTTTGTAAGCACAGACCCAACACTACGTCTACACACCAGATAGTGTACATTAATAATGCTGTCCCATGGTCACCTGCACTTTACTTACACATCAGCAGGTACTCTCAACAGCAGCGGCAACACTGACCCCTCGTCATTCAGGTCCATCAGTCGAGGCTCCAGGAGCTCAATGATGGTCAGGGCAGTGCGGAACACAGCTGGCAGGCCTGAGGAGAGACAGCAGGATTTGATGACTGCTGTAACATACATTAATGCTTTGTTAAAGGGAAGCTCTGGTATTTTTAAACCTGGGCCCTATTTTTTTTTTACAAATTTTGGAGTCTAACTGACCAATAGTTTTCGGAATTGGTCCAGAAGATCGACTCCGCCGGCATCCGCGAACAGGCTGCAATGGTTGCAACATAATCCTTTCCACTAAAACTGCTTGTTTTTGCCACTGACAGGCTCAGGTAGAAATGTCCAACAACATTATGGAAAGGATCCCTACAGAGACAGACCGTTTGTTAAAGAGTAAGATCCTTTTTGTTTAACCAGAAACAGAAAGTCTCGCTCAAGGAAAAGTCTCACTCTGAAATCTCGCGAGAGGTAGAGTTGTTACAGGAAGACGACGGTGGAACGTGAGTCAGAGTTGGAGAGAATAGTTTAACAAAACCGTCATTGCAGCCCGTTCACAGATGCCGGCAGAGGCAATCCACTGGACCGATTCCAAAAATGTAACTATTAGTCACTTAGCCCCCAAAATTTGTAAAAAATAGGAAGCAGGTTTAAAAATGCCAGCGTTTCAATTTAATACAAAGTATGTGTGAAAGAGAAAGATGGAGGGTGAAAAACAATTACCAGTAACTGAATTATGCCCACATTAATCCAAAAAAAACCCAAAACTGTTGTCTTGGACATTAAAGACTTTTGCCCCTTCCCCACTGAGTGGTCTCATTTGCGTACTTGTACATTAGTGCATGTGTCTCTGTGTCTGTCTACATACCATGCAGAATGATGAGATCCCAGACAGCCAGGACAGAGTCCCAGCAGGGCAGGGAAGTGAACAGAGTGAGGAACCATGGCATCACAAAGTGGACTGATGAGACTCCCACTGACTCCTGTGGAGAGGTTGGGAAAACAGGGAGGGTTGATTTGGCATGACCAAACAATTTATTCAAGACTTCAAGAGTTTCTCTGGCAATTTCTGTCAACTGTACTCCTTTTACTGAGACATCCATCCATAACGTATGCAGTTTAGTTAGTGTTGAAACTTCAATGTACTTCTTAAATTAACAACCATCAGCTTTCCAGCATCTGAGGAACAACGTATTTCTCATCTTCACTTATTGTAAGAGTGGATATTCTCCCTCTCTCCCTCTCTCTCTCTCTCATAATATTAAAATGATTATGGGTCCTTCATGTTTAAGCCTGGCATCCAAAATGCATTCAGTCTCTGTTTGTTTAGGTCTGGTGGGTATAAATACAAAAATATGTTTAAAGCTCGCTTGCCTTAACTCTGCTGAACAGCTCTATTACAAAGAAAATGCTGACCACTGATCTCTAATAGGTTTTTTCTGTAAGGGGGTAAAACTATTGTGCCTACAATAAGCCCCTGTGGTGTGTGTATGTGTGTATGTTGGCTTCAAAAGGCCAGCTTTCCTCCCAGACCTGCTGAGTCGATGTGAAGTATAACTATATCTTCAAAGACACTTGAGCAGCACAAATGGCGGCAGTGAATGCATCAGTGTGTGCAAACACACTTAGAAGATTTTGATCACAGGGGAACTAAGTTGTAACTGCAACATGGCAAAGACGAATGCAGAAGAAGAATGCTCACTATTTTCAAAACCGTTGTAGAGAAAATGCTAGCTCTGTGAGGCAGTGCTTAGACACAGTGGTGCTTTGACCTAAATGCTGACATAAGCGTGCTAATATACAATGACAACGCTAACACGTTGATGCTAAGCAGGAATAATGTTTATCATGGTCACCTTAGTTTAGCATGGAAGCATTCTAATTCAAGCATTTGGGAATTAGCATGAGACACAAAGTACAGCTGAGGCTGATGGGAATGTCATTAGTTTTGCAGGTATTTGGTCCCTTAAACCAAACTTTTGGACTAATTAAAACTTTGACCTGATGATGGTGCTACATGAAATATTAAGAGACCACCAAATTATTAAAATTCATCCTGTGGTGGACATGAGTATCTGTACCAGATTTTATAGCAATCCATCCAATAGTTGCTGACACGTTTCACTGAAAGCCACAAATCTTAACCTCATGGTGAAGCAAGAGGAAAAGTCAGGGGATCGCCAAAGTCAATAGGGTTCATCCTCTGGGAACAAAGAATTTCTGCACAAAATCTCAAGGCAATCCATCCAACAGTGGTCGAGATATTTCAGTCTAGACAACCAACCGACCAACAAACGGACCATAAAACTGACATTAGAGCCACACCACTAGCATGATTAAAAACACCACTTGCAGTGCAATGCTCTGTAGTTATTTATTGCTATTTATTTTTAATTATTTACTTTGAGAAATAATCTGCAGCTCAATTATGTATCCTCAGTACTTTACTCTTAAATGTCAATTACATACATTATATATATATATATAAATATTACATATAATATGTGAATAATAACTATTGGCAACTAGGCGGGTGGTAAATATTAGTTCCAGCAGCTACTGCAAGTCTGGGAAACATACTGCACAAACCACGGCCTAACCAAAGAAACATGACTCTGCAGTGCACTGTGGGCCGTCACACATTGGTTCTTGGAGCAAAACTACTTTTGGATGCAAGGAGCCAAAAAACCCAGGTAAACATCAGTTTAACCTCCTTCCCAAATCTTTTGGGAGAATCTGTAAAAACCAAACAATGAGTCTTACTTAAAACATGCTCGTCATACTGGGAGAATTTTCAGACCTTTGTAGATTGTCCCAAACCATAACAACCTGCTGATGTTACTGAGGGCTAAATAGCTTGCCTGTGTCTACACTGAGAGGAGAGGAAGCTTAGTTTTACTTGTTTAAATGTGTTTTTTGAGCTGTAAACTAAATTATTTGACTGCACTGTGACGAAACACATCAATGCCACGAGGCCACGTCCCCTACAGTTGTTGTTCCCTCACTCGTTCATTTTTTAAATATCCTGGGAGAGAGGGTTCTAGCTGAATTTGAGAATGGAGTTACACTTTAATAACTCATAAGTACAGTGTAAATGAATGAATTAAGAGGTCTAATGATGATGCAATTAAACACCCGAGTCAAGACACCATAGGTCAAAATACATAAAATACCAGGAAAGGCCTCTCAAAAATCAATTTTCTCCTCTAAAGTATATAGTACATAGAACAAACACTTAACACACCAGATAAGTACTGCCCACTGTCAAACTGTACTTTACTGTATGAATGAATGGTTTTATTTTCCTGCCTGGTCCTTTACATGACCCATAGACACATCAATGAACAGCAAATGAAAAATTCCAGTATGTAAACCCACCAGCATCTGACAGCACAATATACTGACAAATATGAACGGGCTACATAAAATGTCCCAGGAGATCTCCAACAATGGAAAATAAATAAATATAAACATAATTTAAATAAACATAACGGAAAATAAACAAAATGGACATTTATGCATCAGTTCATGTCAGTTAAAACATTGTATATCTGATTCAGATCATAAAAAAATAGTCAGTAATCCATGTAAAATAAAGTATGAGGATTTGATCCGTCGTTAAGTTATTTGTCTCCTCCTATTCCATGCTTTAGAAATATGTTCAGAAAACGCAGAAACATAATCAAAAAGCTCCATCCTCAAATGATCAAATCTAAAACTGGAACTCAAACTTTTTTAAACAATGTTTGTCGCAAGTCATGATATGTATCTTCCACTTTCAATATGTAATGGCAATATACCCCATCTTATCTGTGCACAGGGGGAGCTCTTACTTTTGAACAAATCATACTTAACATACTTTTTATAAATAAACAATAAGTCCGCAATTTGGGCTTTTGCCAGATTTCTTTCAGCCCGTGTTTGTATGCATGTAGCCCTGACACTCCTCCACCTCCACATTTGTTTTCTGTATTTCTTTTGAAGAAAAATCGAGTTGAAGAGATTAACTCCAGAGCAACCAGTAATACCGCCGAACATGACTGAATGACAGAAGAGGCGCAGCTGATGATACATTACAGTGGCCTCTCCCTCGCAGATGAACTACTCATCACTTGGCCATATCTGGCCTGAAACACAAAAACACAAATGCATACACACACACACACACATTCAAGATCATTCTTTTCCCTTTTGAGCATCTCAAAAATATTTGCCGTACTTTCCTCCCTGTGGAATCAGATCTCAAAAGTAAAAAGTATAACTTGCAAACTAATTATTTGTGTAATGGCATAATCTACATACGTCCTTTTGTTTACAGCTCCCTCTGCTTCTCTCTCACTGATTGCCCTCACTGTTACGCTGCCAGCTCCCTCGTTTGCGCTGACTGACTTTTTGTCGTTTTATTTTTTTGACACAAATCTGATTCCATACCTCCCAGTTTTCAGTGTCCTCTCATGATGAGTGCCATGTTGAAATTCATACTTGCATGTTTCTTAGTCAGCGTGTCGTTTTTACTCAAGTTTATCATATCATCAGGCTTTCTTTCTACGTACAAATCCAGAGAGCAAAAAATTCAGACCTGAAATGAAATCCTCAAAAGCACTCACCATATGCTGATAGAGCTGTGGCTTCCTGTGTTTCAGGAACTGGTCAAACACCTTCACCTGATGCTGGACCCTGATTGGACCAACAAAACAAAACAAAAACAAAAACAGCAGTGTTTAGTTCAGTGTAGCTGTGCCACAGAGCACCAATTCCAAGAAAACAGCAACAGAATTTGGGAATTACATAGAAATGTTGTTTCAGGGACCAATTTGAGTGGATCCAATTTCAGATCAGATGCAACTGAAGAAAGTTTGTATTTTTTTAAATTTTAAACATTACATATACTATTATCAAGCACTCTTTGTTGGATCTGTAATAGTGCAAGGGATTCAAATTAAGACATTTGTGATTGTGAAAGTTATTTTGCTACATGTCGCTGCTAATTAGGATAAATATTTCGGCAGTGATTTTTATTTTTTTAGTTGGCTTTGCCCCTTTTTACAACATCCTCTTCCTATTTTGTGCCAAAAGGTCATCTTTCTTTGCACAATGAAACACAGTCCGAGAGAAGCTGCCAATCTCTCTGCATCCGTCCTGTCTGTGTATGGTCATTAGATGTGATAATGATTTCTGGTAAACTGCATCACAAAGCACCTTAAAACAAATAATCATTTGTGTGATGTTTAATTTAGTCAATTTAAAAGTACATTCTATCAGGTACTTTGTAGTACTTCCTAAGTCCAGTTCAGACCAAAGATTCATGATTAGACAAAAATCGTTTTAAAACGTAGAAAACAGAGAAATTGCAGCGGTGTGACCTGTCACAGCTCGACTCAAGCCGGCTGATGGCGTCACCTGTGACTCAGCTTGTCAAATCGCCAGCGGCTAGTTTTAGAATGTAAGGCACGTCACCTGTTTCAACAGCCAATCAGCTCGTAGCGAAGTCACCCGGTCACCTCGACCTGCTTGTGGTTTTTTTTATGTTTTCGCCATTTCATCAATACTAGAAATGCAACTGCAGCAAGTAACTCATTATCACTATCCTCAATCATATTTTAAGACACTACAAATTATATCCAGCTACAAAAAAATGCCTGAAAAGCCGGCAGTTAGGACAGAAGTACAGAGAGTTGTTGCTATGGAAACGATACACTGTCTCGTCTAGTCGCATTGGTGTAAACTGGCAGGTTTATGACCAGCACATTGCAAGTAGCTGCAAGATTCAGCTCGTCTCGTCACAAATCTTTGGTCTGAACTGGCCTTTAAAACATCTGTACAAACAGTTTAGATTATTTATAGTATACTTTTATTTATTAGGCAGTCAGTTTATTGTTATTATGTATATGTAGGTTTTTATTTATGATATACTTTGAGCCCATTCTTACTTGGTGAGGCTGATGTCAAACAGTTGGGCCAGATATTTGGGTTTATCCAACAAGGCTGTCAGAGCCCAAAACGCCTCATCCTCTCCCAGCTGCATCAGCAGCACCGCAGCTATGTAGGACATCCCTGTGACACACACACACACACAGATTTTTTAAATGCTGCATTTTGATACACTACATTAAAAACATTTCAGATACAGGGTCGAACATGTTTAATCAAACAGCTGAGAAAATCAAAGTAACTATGCATATCTGCCCTCATCATAACTTCTACATCTTTTCTCCAAAATACGATATATTTCCTATGGAAGCTGCATACAGAGCAGGACATACTGTAACACAGAGAGGTATTGCTGGAAAGTGGAAACTGTAAACCACAAATGGGATGTCAGTCAAGAAGAGAAGGGAGGTTTCATTTAATAGGATTTTTCCACCTACTTTAAGGCCATGCTGTCACAATTACTGACACACACTATTTTCCAGAAACCAAAAGTACAGCAAAAAAAGATAATACTAATATGTAATCCTTTGGGAAATGTGATTAGATTCAGGGTTTAAGATGATTCACCTCAAATCAAACGTCCTAACTGTTTACTGTAGTTGACAACATGCAGGGTTCTTACATGGTGAGAACAGGTGAACATGTTTCTGAGCTTAACCCAATATATAATAATATATAAGAGAGGAAGGAGAATGATGCAGTAACTCTTTCTATTAATAGTCCTCTGCTTCCCTCAAGTGGTCACATTATGGACTGCATATATCTTCATCAAATTGCTGAAGAGGTATGGGCAGCGTAGAAAATTAAAAAACATTTGGGGGGCAACTTTTGCCCCCACCATCTAAAAAATTGGGGCATTTTCAAAATTTTGAGGGCACAAGAAATAGTAATTAGTGCATAAAGTTGTCGGTTTTAATGTGAATGAGCCCAAATGAAAATGCAGTAATCAACACCTTGTGCATGAGTAAATAAAAAGCATACTACTGCTGTTCCAAAGAGAAGTGTGCAATCATGTGGAATCAGTACGTAATTTAAAAAACACAGTGACAAACAGCAGTGATACTATTTCTAATACATATAGTGGATGGGGAGATTTTGAAATTTCATCGGGGGGGAAATAATTGGGAAATTGAAACTCCAGGAGAACAGTGAGAGGGGCAGGAAAATCAAAAGGGTTGGCAAGCTGGATGCATATTTTATCATTTATCAGAATCAGATCATTTATATCATATATAATATATCATTAATATTGTTTATAGTAGATTATCAGTGTGTTTTCATGCCAGATTCGGTCGTGTAGAACAGACGTTGAAACTCAGCAAAGCGCAAGCCGGCCACAGGAGCTCCGCAGCGTGTCCTGTCTGAACAGCCCAGTTGGTTAACATGGGTGACGAAAGGAAGTTTTAACATCATATTCTTAGAATCCCACATGTATTATAGAAATGAATACAGTAAAATCATGTAGCAGTCCAATCATTCAGTACCTTGGCTGTATCCAATCTGCGGGCTGTATTTGGCGTAGGCGATGAGGACCCTGAAGAGTTTAGCCTGACCCTCAATGGCTTCTGGGCCCTCCCCCATCAGAGAGCGGTGGGTTGGGAAGGAGCGCTCTATAGAACAGGTCAAATTAATATGAAGCATGCTTCTATTTTACCTCCAACAGTAGACCTGAAGTCTGTTTGTACCTGGTGTTCCCAGAGATTCTCTGTAGGGATGGGAATTGAGAACCGGCACCAAATTGTCCGATCCATAGGAATCATACACTGCCGAGCTTATCAATTCCTTTTATCGATGCCGGCATGTTTTTCTGACAGTTGCGCATTGTAAAACAATGACGTCAAACTCATCTACAATGCAGCTGGACCTTATTGGAAAACTTGCAACACGAAGGAGTCATGGTGGAGAGGAAGAAAGCGTGGCTTCATTTCACAAAGAAAGATGACAACAGTCCTAGTTGTAATGTCTGTAAAATGATAATTTCAAGTATCGTGAAGGGTGTAAACACCAGCAATATGCTGAAATATCTTTCTACACAATATGGGCTTAAATTCATGACTGCCATGTATTTGACACTCGACGAACGTCCGTTATCGAGGGTGATTTATTCTTTGACTAAAAAAAATATGACTAATGAAAACGAGCTCTGTACAAATATTCTCTCACTTCATCCATTCTAGACAGACAAGAAAACAGTTGCGTTGACACTGAAAACCTGTGTATGCCTACTTTCCCCCCCCACACACACAGAAAATTGATCATGAATCAATAAGGGAGTCAATAAAGAATCGGACCGATATGCAGAATCGATAATGGCATTGGTATCAACAATATCTCATCAATTCCCATCCCTAGTTCTCTGTCTCTTTTTCATTTAAATTCATTTCTTAAGCTGTGCTCTGGTCACTACATAACTTCAGTCTTAACTCTAGACATGGTGCAGCAGTAAAGAGTATTCTTTTAGTATTACATGTGTGTACTAAAAGTCAACATTTACCCATTTTTACAACATTTTCAGGACTGAATAACCAGTTTTAAATTCAGTCCTGAAACATCCTTACTTTAAAAAAGCAGAAACCATGTCCTCAACAGAAAACAACACTCAGCATACAACTTAATTCCCCTGTTTGAGCTTACGTAGGTCCAGGGCGATCTGTCTGAAGAGCGTGATGTCGTCTACAGAGTATCTGGGCTCGGTGCAGCTGGAGGACTGCTGGTTGTTCAGACCCAGATCGTTTTGGGTGTCGCTCAGTGTGGCGATTGCCGACAGGATGCCGTACTCACTGACTCCCAGGTCCACCAGGGGCCCTCGCACCTCTGACAAGCACTTCTGTTGGAGAAAGCCCAACACATTCCACTGTTAGAAATCAATCAATAACATTTCTGCTCTGAACAAATGACAGAGTAGGGAGAGGGTTTATCACTCATAACCAGGTTTGGTCAGGCAGCAAATAAATGCACAGCCAACCTGGATTAGTTAAACAATGAAATCATGGTTAGGGGTAGGGAAGGGAGAAATGAAGCTTTCTGAAGCACTGAGCCAAAATGGCGACATCAGCTTGTCAAGCCTTGCTGCATTTATCAAGAGAGTCTAGTCAGAGTCTACAGCTCTGTTTTTAAACACTGTGGTAGATACAAAACCAGCGTAACACCTCTGTTGTACAAGAGTGACATGATGAGGCCTCTTCTGAGGGAGTCACGTAATTTTTGGCGCACTGAAGCAAGGCACTGATGCATGTGAAAAGTCGATACTGTGTCAAGTAGTCCACATCGACTGTAACACCAGTAGTTTTGTGAATTTCCTCTCATTTCACGAGTCAGTAAATCACTCTCTCTAGTTCACTTCGATTATACACTTTAAACTAGGGCTGCATCTAACTATCAAGAGCTACGGTTACATGGACAATATTTCTTCATCCCGATCGAAATTCTGATTAGAGACTCCAACTTTACTGTTTACGTGGACACTAAATAAAGTGATCTGATGAGATGTGCGTTCACCTGCCCAAAGCATTTAATCAGAATATCACTTTTTTGTGGTTCTGCCCACTGTGAAGCGTCTAATCTGCCAGTAATATAACAGAAGAAGGGTTTTTTTTCCAGCTTCGCTTATCTTGAATAACTCATTGTTTTGTGCCTTTCGACCATCGAGGCGTTCAACAATCCTTAAATCTTTTAAGATATCCAACAAAAAAGTTGTATCAGCCACAGAGAAGTTTAGTTTTGCTGCCGCCATGTTTCTGTCCCTCCCAGAAACTTGTTCACGTCACATAATGTTCCCCCCTCGTGGGGCAAACATGCGCAGAACCAATAGATTTATTCCAACCAGAGAGAAACGATGGGATTAAGCGTTTCCATGGTTATTAGGCGCTGATATTTTCCTATTGAACAGATTATCAAAGATTTACATCACCCCCTCAACCTGATTGAAAATTCCTTCAGATCGGGCCGGATCAGGTCAGTTTCTTCCCATTGATGTGGTTACATGAGGCATTATTAGTGCAAATATTAGGGTCCATGTAAATGCAGCTATTTTCATTATCGACTAAATCTGGATTCATTTCTCCATTTCAATAAATAATTTTGTCTATAAAATGTCAGAAAATAGTGAGAAATGCCATTACAATACTGTTTATGATTAGTTAAGATTAATTTTTGCTTGAAAGGTGACTTTTCCATCAGTGACTAATCGATTATGACGAATGGTCTCAGCTCTTACATCTCAACATGATTTGATATTTTACTGCATTATTTGTAAATTCACAAGTTCTTATACAAAATAACTAGGGCTGCAACTAACATTGCAACGATCTATGAAATGTCAAAACAACTTCCCAGAACCCAAGGTGACGTTTCCAAATGTCTTGTTTTGTCCAATTAACAGCCTAAAGCCTAAAAAATATTCAATTTACAATAAATACAACAAACAAAAGCAGCAAATCCTCACATCTGAGAAGCTGAAACAAAGGAATGTATATCTTTTGTGTTTTTGCTATTTTTGCTCCATAAATGGCTGAAAGGATTAACAGATTACCAAACTATACGGGATCAAAAGAAGAGTGGAATGAATGCCAACTTGCACACAGATGTAGTTTAGATTTTTACAATTTTGACACGTTAAAGACTTATTTTGAAAGAATGCAGAGATGGCTGTTGACAATACTTACAGTACTCTAAGGTTTTTTTGCTACAGCGTTAACTTAATTCTGGAAATCACTGCCTCAATAAAGGTAAGTGAGTCTTAAAATATCTGGTGGAAATGTTTAAAAACTCTTTTTGTTTCCAGTGAGTACTACAGTATGCAACGTTACTCGCGTAATGACGACACAAGCGCTTCTTTCCAGTGCGTGTCTCGTTGTATTTTACCTGGTAGTTGAAGTCACTGGTTTCCCTCAGACTGTCAATGGTGAGAAGACACTTCCACACTCTACCTCGCAGGTTTGGAGGAATACCCATCCTGATAAATCGCTCAATCTGAAAACACAGCAAGAGTGCAAGGGAAAAAAAGATGTAATGTTTACAATTTCTGCATGGCAAAAACATGAGGATAGATCAGGGGTTTCCAAAGTCTGCAACTGTGGGCCTCCCCTCAGACAAAGCTTGGAAAAAGGCGCCTCCTCACCTCCTCTTAGTTTACTTGCTTAGTTTTGCTATGGGTATATCATGATTACGTTATTTGATCCCATAGACACACAACAATTGAGCCAAGATAGCCTAATATTGCTGTTTGACACAACTTCAGACTACACCAAATACATAAAAAAGGTCTGTCCTAAGGATTGATTAGTTTCTGACTCTGAGAAAGTGGGAAAAAAAGTAAAATTCCTCAAAACCTCTGAACTATATCTTCAACCAAATCACACAAATGTAGGCTATTCTATGTGATCTCATTTTGATAACTAATTCAATATTTTTCCACTTCTATTCACTGCCTCCCCTGAAACTGTTTGGAGCCCCCCTGGGGAGGCCCGCCTCCGACTTTGATAACAACTGGGGTAGATTGTTAACAACACTTTTTTTTTGTAGTTTTTACAAGAACTCTCACCTGGCTCTTGCAGATAAAGCTGGCTCCATTCCAGTAGCTGAGCAACTCACACAGCTCTTTCACCCTCACTGAGCTCAGCAGGGGGTAGCTGACAGAGACAACACAACATGGTGAGCTTAAGACTGATTCATCAGTTCCTGGAATCAGGCAGATATTGGCATTTTCTATAAAAGCAAACACTGGCAATTGAGGGTCCAACTTCTGATTCAAAGGATGAGAATCAATGATTGATCAGTGATCACAGCCAGTCTGAGCTGATGTGTCTATGCTGATTTGATTCAGTATTGATTCATTTTATTCATGAATAGGATTTCACTATTTTTACTATAGCTTCAGAGTTAACTGTATATACAACCTAGTTAGATGCGCTGGGAGTACTTACCCACCTAAAAGAACTCATTTGTGAAGCTTTATCAGTGGAGAAATTTATATTATTACCCCCAGTGAGCTAAATGCTGTCTCAAAGGTTTGTCAACTCTGACAAGACAGCACCAATTCAGCATCATTTTTACTGATAGGTCACCAAATCATGAACAAAAACGGAAACAATAGTAATTGGTCCCACGTAGTTTGTCATATATCGCTAACGTTAGATATCACGTTGAGCTCAAACTTAAGAGCATCACTTGAGATGCACTTCAAACAATACAGCACAGTCTAATACAAGTTAAATTTAAAGTTTTTCTAACAGCTATAACATGTAACGTCATCTGTACAAGAATTCACATAAAAGCGCTTGTATGCCACTAACACAATTGTACTGACGTTTTCTGTAATTACAATAAAAAAAGTGAATACTAGTGTTAATTTAACTGTCTTCAGGGACTTTAAAAACATGCCCCGAGTCACCCACAGATAGCGCTAACTAAAAGCTAGCTTCGTTTAACTAGTTTTCGGTAGCTAACGCTAACTTCACCCTGCCCCGCACCTGTAATCGTGACATCGGTGATGAAGTTTTTGGTCCTTTCGTTTAGTAAGAGCAAAGCCGAATTCATCAAAACGCAAGTTCTCACTGCGTCTTCTAATTGTAGAGCTTCTCCTGCTGCCGTTACTACTGCTTCTCCTCCTCATAGTTATAAAAGACAGCGGTTCGAAACCCAATGCCGCCAGCTTCAAAAATCACAGCAGTCAACAATACCCCCGGTCCTAGCGAGCAGTTGCTGTCATACTCAACGGTCACTCTGGATCCGCCCTTTTCTCTACGTCACCATAAACTGAAAATGGGCGGGATGAGTCAGACACGTTTAAACAAAGAAGAGCGGATTTCAGCTGTAGATGCACAAGACAGGGATACGTTACAACATGGCAACAATTCCAACATGGCCATATGAAATGACAACAACATAACTGTGATTTCTATAATTTAAATAACAATAATATTGCGGTAAACTGCAGAAGAGAGACACAGACTATACATTGATCAACCACAATAAAGTGCAGAATCCTGCAGGGAATAAGGTTGATAGAAAGACAAAGGTGAGAGTAAAGTGGGTGCCCTTCAAACACTTCCAGATATCTTTCTTAATCATAGACTTGTTTTAAATGCAGATAAGACTGTATATTCTCTACATCTACCTGCATCTCTGACTATACTGCCATTAAACCGTTAAATGATGCCCTTATCACTCTTGCTGAGACATACAAATACAGACACATTCTGTACTGTCATGCTGCCCCATCATCACTTCGTAGTTAACCACTACTTATCACAGTATGATTTAGCTTTATCACTGATGACTAATTTGGTACTCATCACCACTGTTCTCTGAATCATACAGCAAGGAAGAGTGAATATTCAGTGTAAAGATGCACTGTTAAACTTCATAAAGATTCATTGTACAGTATGTTGGCTTGAACGCTATCCTGCAAATGGAAGGAAAGGAAACTTTAGTTAAAGTAACAGCATACATGTACTCTATGTCCGTAAGTGAAATATGCTAAATGTTTAATACTCTGTGTGCATATGTGGGTGCAAGTGAGTAGACCGGGTACCTGTACACTAGACAATTACAGGTATACAGTATATGTGTATTATAGCTCATACACATGTGTGAGTTATCCAGACAGTGTTTTAGTAGGCTACCAGAACATGTCATACTGCATACAAAAATGTGATAACAGCTTATCTGATGAGCCTTCTTTTCTGAAAGATCCTCAGCTGTATAGCATCCCAGAAGCCTGTTTTAAATATTTTCGATCCTTCATAAAGGACAATTTCACAAAAATACACATGACACTTAAATGTTCTTTATTGTGGTGATACAAAGCATAAAGCCTACGTAATGCATAAAATGCCTTTGTTTGGACAGATCTTTATGTCTATAACGATTAACAGTCATAAAGGCAGCATCCATTGCCAGCAAGGGATCACTATACTGAACAACAGTAGATTATAAACTACTCATCAATAACTTTCCTTAATTAAAAGTGATGTTTATTGCATAATTTTGGATTATTTTCAAAGTGATAACACACGTTTTTAAAGGATGAACACTATAGATCATCTTCATTCTGCAGTGACTTGGTCATTTCTGCGTGTCTCCACTTTGTATATTGTCTGGTAGCCGTCGTCCCAGGCATACAGCTGCTTGTCTCCGGGGTGGTAGTGGATGCTGCTGTGGCTGGTGTAGCGCTTTGGGAAGAACATCACAGGACTCTCATCACTGCAGATGGATGGTGCAGAAAAGAGAAAATGTTTAATCAAATTAAGAAATCACTTCGGTTCTGAAACCATAATGATGTGGATGCAAAATGATGAAGTGATAAAAAGTTTGTTTAACACTGTGGCTGAACATTTAGTTTACCTGTTTCTGTTTTTCTGTGTGTGCACATGGGGCTGGTTAATTATGAGGATGCATGTTTGTGTGAGTATCTAGGCTATCTTGTTGGTCTGTCTGTGTATAATCCAACCTGTGGATGGTGTCATGGATGTCGTAGAGACACTGTATGGTGGAGCGTCCTCCATAGCGTGTGTTGTAGACCACATAGAGGGTCCCACATATTAGGAAGGCTCCTTCAGCATCACGGCTTCTGCATTGCGTATCCCAGGTATATTCTACTGCCAAAGTTCCTGAGGTAAAAACAAAAAAAAACAACAAAGTGTGCTAATTAGACCAGGTTACGTTGCTTACATATGTATGTATGTGCGCAGGGGTGGTATGCTCTACCTTTATCCAGTTTGGTAATGACCAGGTTTCCTCCGTACTCAGGGTCAGCATGGATGACCCAGAGGCCGAGTTCATCAACAGCCAGGTCCAGGTAGGTGTTGGGGTTTAGACTGTAGACTGGTAGACGACCTGCTCCTGGCAGCAGTGTACTGTCCAATACTGTACCATTCAACAGGTCTACCTTTATGGGATGGAAACAGATGGAAAGAGACAAATTCAGAAATGCTATCATTATAGTTTTGATTTCTTTTCAGTAGTGTCAGACATGTTGTAACCACATAATTGGCTGTGTACAAACAAGACTAAGAGTCTACAGCTATGCTAGTGGCTCTGTGAGGCTGTACGTAGGAACAGTGTCGCTTTTAGCTAAATGCTAATGTCAGCATACTAAACACAAAGTACAGCTGAGGTTGATCGGGGTTTGATTAGTTTTGCAGGTATTTGCTCATAAACCAAAGTATTGGACAAATTAAATTTTGACTTGATGATGGCGCTATATAAAAGACAAAAGATCACCATAGTTATTACAATTTCATGGCAATCTATCCAGTAGTTGTCGAGACATTTCACTCAAAACCACAAATGTCAGCCTCATGGTGGCGCTAGAGGAAAAGTCAGGATCACCAAAGTCAGGATTCATTGTCTGGTAACTACAAATGTCTGTACAAAATTTCATGGCAATCCATCCAATAGTTCATGAGACACTTCAGACAATCCTGAAAAAAACACTAGTTAGGCTATGTGGATATGGGTCTATACAGTGCCTTCAATAGTACCAGGTATTGTTCTACTGTATACTGTATATCTACATACTTTTTCCAAGTACACTTTCTTGTGCTCCAAAGCACTTAAAGCATCATGAAAAAAGTCAGCTCATTTTACTGGAACAAAATTGTTTCTTTGGGCATTGTTAGCTCACTGACCTCAGCTAACAGAGCAGCAAAGGAAATATGACAAAAATCAACTCCCCAACGACTAAGCTCCTTTGAAGTTGTCTCTAGTCAGTCTCCAGCCAAAAGCTGCACAGCAATTCTACTTCAACACTGTTATGAAGTCAAAGTCCCAGGTCAGTGACTTGCAATCAGCAATCAGTAGCTGTTCTCAGTAACTGTTTGCTAGCAATATGAACCTTCCACTTGATCACTGAAAAAAAACAACTATTTTATTCAACCCCTGTCATATTTTATTAACACATTGCGAATCAACAAAGAAATGCCTTGATGAGAAACACTGATTACTTTAATTCAGTCACACACCTTCAGTATCTGGTTGGGCGTGTCGGCCTTATGGCAGTAGAGGAATCCATTGAGGATCACATGACCTGTGCCCTGCCAGTGGAAAGGCAGCTGCACCACCTTAGCTGGTGGAGTGGTGGTCCTCTCTGCGAAACTTTGCAGAGAAACATACTCCAGCAGAGTGTTGTTACGAATTCCACTGAGAAGGTACACCTGGAAGATTTACAGTTGTGACCAGTTGAGAACTGAGAGAAAATTATGTTGTGCAACTCAGCTTTGACATTCCATTCTTTAAATATAATGATATTCGTAATCTATAATCAATAATATGATACATTGAACAGGGCAAAATCACAATGTCAGCAATCATTCCCATCCAAATATAACTGTTAAAGAGTTTATGTGCTGATGCAGGGTGATTTAGCCCCAAAAAAGTGCAATTCATTTGGATTGTTATGAGAAAAAGGTCAGTGAGCAGCCCCACACTGAGGGGAAGATAAGCACAGTCTGCTGCCCAAAAAGAAACACAGCCGTCTCTCCACTGTAAACAGTCCATTATTATTACTGTCTGTAGTTACGTCATCTGCAAAAAGAACGGACCTTTGCTGATCTTTCAGAGGGGTCCTTGAACCAGGAACCGTAGGTGTCTCCTGCCTTCTTCACAATCTTGAGAGACTTGATCAGACTCAGGGCTGTGCTGCAGTCTGGAGATGTTGGAGAGAAGACTATGAATGAATGTTTTTTACTGAACTTTATTAAACATCCTGTACAGTACATTGTGTGCCTGTTTCTATTTGTCTGGCTTCAATTATCTGTCCTTCAACTTTTAATATCTTGTTCTTTTACTTTTTCCTTCTCTTTCATTCTCTTTCTCTAATACATAAGTCTGGGCTACTTGACAGATAAATGCTGTAATCATTATCAGTGACACACACACACACACACACACACACACAATGTACAGGCACACTACCTACCTTTCTCCACTTTGATCTTGGCTTTCTTTTTCAGCTGGTCCAGTTCTGCAGCCTTTATCTGCTGTTCCAGCAGTGCGTCCTCCATCTCAATGTCAGACTGAGTGGGAATCTTGTTTTCAAGATATTCCAGCTCTCGCTCCACCCGGTCCACTCGCACAGACACGCTGTCCACCTGGCTCTTCACCTCTGATCTACAGAGCAAAACAGTTCAATTCTCACATTTCTCATGTACCTTAAGTAACTGCTGTAGTTCCATAATTTAGCAATTCTTGTTTCTATTGTCCATTTGGGGCAAATGTTATAAAGTCGTTTTTCAGACAGGCTTACCTCACAACACTGAGAGTGGACAGATAGCCCCTGATTTCAGAGGAGAGGTCATAGGTCTTCTGGGTGACGCTCACTGTGTTTTGCTCACATTGATTCAGACGCTCCTGATGTCATTGACAAAGAGAAAAAGTGTTATGAATACAGAATTAAAGCAAGAATATGTACATTTTGAAGAAATACATTGTTCCTGGTACAATTGGTGAATGCTGCTCAAGCCTTACTTGGTCTGACATGACCAAGTGACGTTTGCTAATGTTAGCAAACTGTATTGCGGTATAAATGACATAGTATGTCAACTATGAATTCTTCTACAATAATGCTGAAATGTAGTTTCACAGTAGCACAAGTTACTGTGAAACTGCATTTTAGCATTATTGTCTATGGCTGTTGTTCAGCAAGTAACATAGGCTAGTCTCACTTTAAGCATAAAAAAGGAATGAGATTTTCTGTTAAACTGAATTTATGAAAGAAGAAATAACACATTCTTCCTCATATAAATGAAAAGTCATATAAGCAACAAAACACACCATAGCTCAATTCATACACTCAGGGTTTTTTTTCAGCTACAACCGTATTTGTTCTGGTATGACTTATGATGGCTAATGTTAGCAAACTTTAGCTAGATATCGCTGTGTAAGGCTGAATCCACACCACATCAGGTGTGGCGGCGAATTCATTTGAACGTGGGTAGTGTGTTTAGGCTGCGGAGGTAGAGACCGCAGGGGATGCTGGAATGAACTGCAGCGGCCCTGCGGCAAAAAGTTGAAACAGAATCAACTTTTGGAGAAACGCAACCCGACGTCACGCTGCGGTGGCCAGTGACGTAAGCCGGCGATCAGACAGGAAAACGCCCACAGGAAGAAGATTTGCTTATTTTAAGGTCTGGTGTTTCTAACATTATAGCAAGAAAAGCTGAAAATCTTACACAGAGCACTACAAGATAGTAGAAAATACTGTACATTTAAAGGGTATGAGTAACATTGCAAGCAATAGTTAATAGTAATGGCTGTAAGGATTGAGGTTATAGTACTCAGCAGCCTGTTGCACCAGCTATATGTAAGTTCTCTCTTAAGTTAGGGTGCAAAGTCCACACTAAACAATATGTTGAATCTAGTTAGTTTGGTACTAAAACTGTGTCTGTGTTTGGTTGCAGCACAGAAACAAAAGGTTCATCTTAGCTACTCTGACGTAAAGTCCACACTAACCAAAATACTGTTGCAGAAAATGACGTTTTCACTTCCTGTGGCCAATAACAAAAACTAGGACAAAGCATTATGACTAGGTGATAAATACAACCTTAATCTACAGCTAGTGCTGAATAACAACATTGACATCTACAACACAGGGTAATATAACGGTAACCTGTTACTGGGCAGATGAAATTGCAACAACACAATTGAAACAAACACATAGCGATAGCCTACACTGGCAAACTGTTAAATTAGCAGTTAATTAGAAAGTTATCTAACCCTATATATTTTGCTTGCCAGAATAATTCGCTCATCCTCATCCTCCAAGTTATGCCAACCGTTATTTTACAGAAGACTTTAAACCTACTAAGGGCTAGGTGTAAGATTTAAGTTGTAACTTCTGCCTACACTGAAACATCAAACTAGGCTACGTTTGAACTTACGCATAACTGGTGCAACCCAGTGCTGATGTCTCCTGAGGGATGCAGGTACCTGATGCCAAATACAACTGCAGTGGGCACCTACCTCCATCTGAGCCAGTCTCCTCTCCAGGTACTGGATTATAAAGGCATCCTGGGAAGAACCCTGGCTCTGGACTGAAGCCACAGTCAGATGTAGAGATAGGAGAAGGACAGGAAGCACTCTGCCTGACATTACTAGCACTTCTGACAACAACTCAGCACTGAAACTACTGCTGCTGCAGTAACAACTTCACTATTTCTGTGTCTGAAAGGCCTTGTAAGTGACAATGAGACCTTTTCCTGTATATCTGAAGCTCTCCTGCAGAGTGCAACCCACTAAAAGTCTTTCACACTGAAAATGAGCCAAAAGAAAAAATGATCAATCCATATGGCTTCAGTCACAGTTTACGACAGTCTTTCTGTGTTGAAAAGACCCCTTGACGGTCCATAAACGGCTGAATATTCTTTTTTCCTCCTGCTGTGCTCAGTAAGTGTTTTAGTCCTGTTAGAGTTGTAGCTCCAGAATGTTCTGTCTTGTTTCTCTAATGAGTTCTTGCCAAAGTAGATTTGGATCCAAGTGAACCTCACCCACGGTCCCTCCCAGCCCCTCTCTCTCTCCCAGTCTCTCTGTCTGTCTCTCTCACACCCTTCCCCTCTCTGTTTGAGTTTGTGTATTTGAGGTATGAGACAGAAAACCAAAAGAGAATAGGGCAAAGAGAGACAGTGAGAGCTAGAAAAAAACCCAAGGAAGTTCATACCCTATTGGTCAATCCTGCAGCTGTTTATTGTAATACTCTCCAGATGGTCCGCTGACACGTCCTCAGTTCTCACACAAAGCAGAAGCTGTTCAATAAAAGTTGTTAACTAGGCTGTACACAGTAACAGGATCAACACCACATCATCCTGTGAGTCAGTTAATAATATTCAAATCAGATAAAAAACTTAATTCACCTACAAAACATGCTCAATCTTATCAAGACTATACTAAGTATTTTGTTATCTTGCAAGACAAAAAGGGTGTTTCCTCTAGCGGGATTACAGGTTTCATTTTAGACATTATATTATATAGCCACAAAGCAAATATTACAGTTGCCTTGTAATTTATTTGCTCCTAATTCTAGACTATAATGTAAAAGACGTGCTATTATCTAATATCACCATAACCTCCCAAAGTAATGGTTATTCTGTCTGAAGAGACTGGAGGCTTAACAAGTTAGAACACAGATAGGTTAAATGCAAAATAAACAGATATCTGACTTTAAAAATCCATGTTTGAACATTTCTGGCAATGTGGTTTCTGGCCTTATTACCATTCCTGGTGATCCAGATGCTATTCCGATTGATTTAGGTCCAAAAGTTGTCACTGCCATTATGGATAATTCCTAGTTCGCTGCTGTGGGTTGACAACTTTTATCTCCATCTGGTGCTTTTTAGAGCCACCTGTGTCTGTTTCCTGGGTTGTGCTTTTTTGTTATGACAGACAAACATCTGGTTGTCAGCTTTCAACACTGTACTAGATCTGATCTCACATAGGCCTATTTAACACAGAGCTTTGCTTGAAGTAGCAACCGTATGTGAATAAGACAAGGATAACAGGGGATAAGACGCTAACATGCTAACAAAGCAACACAAATCGCGTCTTCTTAACATCTTCTGTTGAGATTTTTGGTATTTTATCTTTTGTCAGGCCTCTGTAGTTATACCAGGTTTCTACCATGAGATGGTGCCACACCACATCAAGAATGCTACTGCATACTACAGTCTAATAGTAGAAGGCCTCACTAGGACACCCCCACCACAGCCACCCACTCCCCCCACCACTTTACCTGTGGTCTGTAATTATAGCCCACTGCTAAGTCCTCCGTGGGGTGCAGTGGTAATAATAAGGCAGGAAGGTAAGACGGAACAGTGAGCAACCAAGTTAATGATCAGAAATGCACTCTGCTGCTGTGGTTTCTAACCTTTTTGTCTTTCTTCCCCTTGACACAAAGCATTGTCGAGGTGTGACTCCAAATCACAGGTTTGATACTGTATGTACGCTGTTCAACCAAAGGGATTTTCCCTTCTCAAAGGAAATATGGAGAGGAAATACTGTACGTTTATGATTGTCTCCCATCATGTTAACCTACTGTAACATTGCTAAAAAGACTAACTTTGGAAGATAACCACTTGACTGGACTAACTCAGACTGCTGAAGCCCCGTATAAGCTTCAGCTAAACTGAAACAAGGACAGTGGAAAACTGTAGATTTTGTCCCCCACTTAGATTGGAAACGCATTAGGTAGGGATATTTTAATGACCAGTATAAACAGGAGGAATTATTACAGCAAGCAAAACCTGCTTCAATGTTCATATGGGCACCTGGCTATTGTTTTAAGACAGACATTTAAAAAATGTGAACCTATGCTTTAAGTAAAACTGGCACTACCACACTTACATGTGAAGTGTAAATCACAGGTAAAAGCGTTCAAAGTTTTACTTAAGTAAAAGTACAGAAATATTTATAACAAAATGTACTTAAAGTATCATTATGCAGAATGACAGCCAGCAGTGTTATATGCAACATGATAAGGAGCCTGATGATGAATAATTCTATCTTTTATTGAAAGAGAATGTACCTCCACTAAAGTGTGGCACAGCCAAGTCCCTGTTAAGATTCAAGGATGAAGTTTCCCAAAAAATCATTTTATCAGCATGACCTCTGGGCCATAATCCATGACCCACCCAGACTCAGGGAGGAAAGCTAAGTGACAACTGCCCAATTTACAACAGGTCTGTAGTAAACTACTCTAATACTCCCACATTCCAGGAAATGGGCTGAAGATTCAAGACTCTGAACTCTTGACCCAAGAACAAAGGAACTGACTTTGCCATGCAGAATTAAATGTATATTAATCAATATGTTATGTTTAGCTAACCTTCTGAAAGGTACTGAAGTTTAACGTTTAACATGCTGATTTTGATGCAGGTTAAATGGAAACGGAACAGGAATTGTTTACACCTATCCACTAATCCAGATAAAGAGAAAGATGTGATGTTTGGTTTTGTTTAATAGATAATGAGACAGGAAATGTGAATATACATTTACAGAAGTAAATTGATTATAGCTTGTAATGAAATAAGATTTAAGCTTAAATGCCTGATACAATCCCTGAGTGCAGATGTGTCTGTGTGGGGGTTAACCTTCTTCTGCATCTCCCCCCTCCTCTCCTACATTCCTGTAGCAGAGATCAGAGCTGGATGACCTGTAGTACTTACTATTTTACTTACTTAATCTGCTATACCTATGAAGATACTGTACGTGGATATACATAGAGATCTATGTGAATGGGTTAACTTTATGTGTCAATGTATTGTGAACAAAATCCCCAATTGTGACACACACACACACACACACACACACGGCATGTGCTTGTTTTCTTCTCCTCTTAGGAGAGAGACAGAAACATCTCTATAATCAAAGGAACCCTGGTATATATTGAGTTTACTGTAATTCACTCATTAATTTGCTGTGCATATAGGTATACATATGCATATATATACAAACATATATGGCAAATATGTATATGTGGTGTTACAATAACATGTTGTTTATAACCATTTAAACCTGGGTTAACACTGTCTGTGACTGTCTTTATAAGGTGTTTGGTATCGTTCTGCAGCAGAGAATGCCACGCTATTAAATATGGAAGCATTAGACATGTGATCAACTTTATTATCTAAATGAATTCTTTAGAAAAGAAACTGGAACAAAGAAAATAGTTTAGACAGAATAGATCTAGGGTGGGTGGAGTAAAGTTTTGTGCCGTTAACATCGGACATGGCCACCCCTTTTACAGAAGACTACAAAACAAGAAGACACCCTAAACTCTTTGTTCTTGTTCCTCCAGTTGAATGTTTGAACTTCACTGTACAGAATGGTGTATGTGCAGAGTTTGATACTAGAAGGATGTTTAGCGGCAAATGGCCTAGGAACTGAAGAACAGGGGCGGCGCAGGACACCTCAGACGGACGGCCTGGAGGATGCCCAGACGTGTGGGGCTGCTCAGGAGGACGACCAGAAGGAAGGAGCTGCTCAGGAGGATGGGCAGGAGGCCGGCGCCTTAGAAGGAGTCGCTCTGGAGGCCGGCGACAAGGCTGCTGGTCCTTGACTTTGGCAGTCCATGTTGTGCAATGATCCGCAATACTCCCACTCCTGAGTCATGAAGGTGACGTCATTTTCCTCTCACCGGCCTCCTGTCGGTGTACTACACGGCTACTATTACAGTAGGCTAAAATAAAAAAGTACGGGCGCTGGTATATATGTTAACTGTATTATCCACTGAGAGAGTGGATGAACCTGGTTAAAGGGTAACCGCCCGTACGGGATGCTGTAAGAAGCAAAGCGAACGTGCCCACAACGGTGCAGCGATCATTTCATTGATTAACACTACAACTGGCATTCTATTGGTTGGGGAATTTTGAGAGGGTTGTTGCACAAAAAAATCCAAGAGCAGAGCAGAAATCTGAGAGCAGACGTTTCAGGAGCGCACAGAAGCAGCCTGAGTGCGAGAGCAGGGTTTTGAGGGAGAGTGCAGGAAATCTGCGCAAGCAGCAATATATCTGAGTGAAAGCATACAGTTTGAGCAGAAGCAGAGCAAATCCAAGCACAAGCAGGGGCTATTTGAGTGCGAGAGTATTACAAAAAAAACATGAAATCAATAAATCATGCTCTCAAAGTGAAAGACCACGCTCTTGATTAAAGATAGGGAAAAAGCACCATATCGCACCTCAAACACACACACACACACACACACACACAGTGAGATGTAACCTCATGAAAGATTCATTATAATTTGCGGAGGAGACCCATAAAATATCCATAGAATCTCAGCAAGACATCCGACTGGGTTCACATTCAGGACTGACAGGAGTAATCCCAAGATCGATCGATCTCTCTCTCTGTGTGTGTAGATTTCTGCTTGAGTCTGTATTTATCAGTATGTTTGCTCATTTGATGCCTGTATGTTTTTCTCGCTCTCCATGTGTGTATGTATCTATGTATGTGCACATACAGTATGTAGCCTATATATTTATATGGATGTGATGAATTTTGGTAATATGTTTCCATCTATATGCACTTTAGTGAACGTGTTAATCTGTTATGACAAGGCCAAGGTAGTATATGTGTTTAAATTTACTTTATGTCTGTTTCTGTTTGTCTATGTGTATGTATTGCATGTATTGAATGTGTGTGTGTGTGTGTGTGTGTGTGTGTGTGTGTGTGTGTGTGTGTGTGTGTGTGTGTTTGAGTGATGTCAGCTTCCCACCACCCTTGGGAAGCTAACATCATCACTGACCTTTCCTACCATTTGGCAGATGATGAGGTTTTAATGCCAGGCAGTGCAGACAGCTAGGTTCCACCTGGAGACAGCTGATTCTGTAGAGACTAAATGGTGTGCAGGACACTCACCTTAAAGTCCAACTGAAATTAAATAGCATTTTTTTGTGTGCTACATATCTATGCTCTGTAAATCACTTGTCCTGTGTTCTCCTTTGAGAAAAAAATCTGAAACCAAAAGGGAGAAATTTATTTTTTAGACTGATAATGGGGGCTGGGCCTGCTGCCAACAAAGGGGGCAGGGCCTATTGCTAATGTAAAAACTGGGGCCCCGAACATCACTGAAAGCAGGGCCTCGGTAGCTATGGTCAGTGGCAAGTGCATGGGGTTGGGCCAGGAGAGTGGGGTGGGGATCGCCACTGGGGTGGGGCGGAAACTGGTTAATGTAGGGACAAAGCAGGGGTCAGGGTGGGATGACATTGGGGGTGGGGCCTGATATTAGCCTGAGATCACACTTGGGGGCGGGGCCAGCCGCCAACAGAGAAGATGGGCCGGACAGTAAATGGGGGTTGGGCTAGAGTGGGATCATCAAGTTTCACAGTATCTGGGCAGGTGGGTGGTGACATATTGCTAAAGCACCCTTTGAAATTGCCTGAGCTTCAGGCAAACCTTACCAACTACTAAGGGCATTTTCACATCTATAGTTCGTATGCTCTGGTCCGAATCAGTTGATGAGTTTGTAGACTTGTAGCGTTTTCCCCTTGGTTCGGTTTCTTTTCACACAGAGAAAAATCCTTAAGACATCAATGCAAACCATGTGAGAACGTTCACTCTGCTTATTGGGCAGATGTCTGTGGGGATGTTACACACTCCAGTACAGTAGGTGGCAGCGTGCACCATTGACGTTGGTTTGAAGTCCGCCAGTAAAACCAAAGAAGAAGAAAGTAAATACAGTGCTCTGGACTAGTGCATATTTTTGTGAGAGAAACATTGCTAGTTCGTTCTCCGACTAGCTGCTACTGCCATAAACAATTTGCTGTTCTGCTGCATCGCAGAATACAAAGCCCATCTGGCTACAGGAGCCTTTTAGCTCACACTTGCGGAGTAGGCCTACACCTGGTAGTTGGGTCGGATAACATTCCCCACCACAAACGAACCGCTCCAGAGTTTGTTTGGAACTGGACCGAGACCACCTCCTCTAAAAGGGTCTCGGTACGGTTGTTTTGGTCTGCACCTGAGTGCGATTACTGTGTTCGCACCTGGCCAAACAAACCGCACTAAATGGGCAAACGCACCAGGGTTCGTTTTAACTGAAATAAACAGGTGAGGTGTGAAAACGCCCTTAGTTACTTTTTCTGCCACTTTACTAGAAAGGGGGTTCAGTCAGTTTCACCCTGACCTAAAACACTAATCATCACTTCAGTGTTAGGGTTAGGAATTCCATTGTCTATCTAGATATCCAAGTGATGACTGATACAATGCTTACCATTTCAATTTACTGCTTTAACTTATTTTTTTCTTCAATACATCTCTATGGAAAAGCCTAGCATAGATAACATCAGCATGTTATGGTGTTTTATTTCAAACTGACAGTAATATTTATCCATATTAAGTTAACAAAATTAAGCAGTGGACTGCTGCCAATTCTGGTTGCTAGGATGCCTATGATGCATGGTCTCTTTTCACAACCCAGATAAAATATTATGCCAATACTGCATATTAATAAGACTGAATTAAAGCTCATGGACATAGACCATCTCAAGCTGACAGATGTAATTTGTATTCAGTTCAAGTAAGGCTTGACAGGATCGAGCATGAGAAAGTGACATAGATAGAAGGACAAAAGGAAAGATAGGGCAGAAGAGGATGGAGGAGATACATGTATTGATGAAATTTGAACTGTAGACAGTCCACCACTTTGGTGCAGACTGACATATCTATTGGATGCATTTTCTTTAAAGAAATAGTTCCACATTTTGGGAAAATTATGTTGATTCACTTTCTTGCAGAGTTAGACGAGAGGATTGACCAGCAGCCTTAGAGATGCTGGTAGGTGGATTTTGATTCAGATAGATCCAGGCCAGTTGTTTCTATGGATTCCCTTTTTGCAGTCTTTTCCTGACTGTAGCCTTATATTAAACATACCGGCAAGAACGTTTTTCCTCTAGCACCACCATGACATTCCCATTTGCCTTAGCTGTACTTTGTGTTTTGTGCTTATTAGCGAATGTTAGCATGCTAACATACTAAAGAGAGTGAACATGGTTGACATTATACCTACTAAACATGAGCATGTTAAGGTCATTGTGAGCATGTTTGCATGCTGATGTTTGCATTTAGCTCAAAACTGATAGCCGATGTGCCTAAGCAAAGCCTCACGAAGCAGCTAGCATGGCCATAGACTTAAGCTGTGTCTCAATTCACGTTGTTCCATACTTACACTTGCTAAGTGCATCAATGCATTCACACTGACAATTATGGCAAAATACAATGCACTATGAGTACCCGGATGGTGTACTCAAAATGGTTAAAGAGTTGAGTGTGAAATGCTGGACGCTTCTCACCCTCAATGGTCGCCATCTTGGCTACATAATGGAAGGGAAGGGACCACCAACCTATGAAAATGGCGGCAGCGGTTGTGATTGTTACGGCTAATTCATTAATTTTTAATAAAATTGAAGTCAAGCGAGTAAGAAGCCATACGATATTTTGGTGGGCGACAATCAGTCAAATATACGTGTACCATAACTGCTGTTTGCTAAAGTGCCCCTTGTTCCTAACATTGTTTCACAATTGCTCTCTGACCTTCCCTCTCTGTTCTCTCCCTCACTCTTTAACTTCATCTGTCGCTCTCTGCCACTCTGTGGGTCGTCTGACTTCCCATGGTTCCACTTTTAAAATTTAATTACCAGGACACTCCCTGGTGAAGCAAGCCAAGGTGAATGCTAAGTCAACCCCAGGTATAGAAATTAATTAGGTTTACTTCAAGTACAATTTATTGTTACTTCACTGTAGTGTTTCCATTGTCAGGAACTCCACCCTTTCCATTCCTTATATTTCAAATTAAATTAGTCTCATTTGCTAGTTAGGGTATGTTTTGTGAAGAGGTAATTGGAGCAAATATAGTAGGACCTCAACTAGGTTAATCCTTCAAAGAGAGACCCTTTCTAAGCAACTGCATGCAAGAATTTCACATGTAATTTTGTCAATTGAGTCAACATAGGTTTAAGATGCATCATACTGTTTCTAACGGTGGCCCGTAAACAGCTGTTTCTACACGCCCCCCCCCCGCGCTAATTTTGAGTGAACATTGTGAATGCTCTGATTAATAAATGTAAATAAGTAATGCTTTGTTTGTGATGACAGTTTAGTTTAGTTTTAACAAGCTTGAGTCGAGCAGAGATGGGCCAGATCACACCGCTGCAACGGTTTCTCCGGTTGATCCAATCTAGCACCGCATCGAATAAACTCTGAATTGACTTGGGTTCGGTCCAATCACAAACAAGAAGAGTTGTCCCTCCCTTTCCGTAATCTGAAATGTCGTTGTGTTTTCTATAATGTTGTTGTGTTTTGTGAAATGTCGTTGTGTTTTCTGTAATGTTGTGTTTTTACCTTCAGGGCCACCGTAGTTTCTCCTGTATACTGTTAATTTAATAAGAACCAATAATGCAGAAATCCCAAAATGATTAGACAGACTGGCTTCTTGTCATCCTTCACATCCCGTTTTAATTGACATTTATTGCATGTAAATGTGAAAACCACTTTTGCTTCATTTCCCAGTGGAGCTACTGGAAAATTACATATCTTTGTTATTCACTACTTACCACTTGCATAAAGTTTCACTTAGCCTGTTTTTTTTCTGACAGGCACTCTATAGAGACACATAAATGTGAATGAAAGCTACAAGTCTAGAATCATTTGATTGTGTTATGATGCGTAGTGAGAGCAGCAGGAGAAGGACCCAAATGCAGACAGGCACGGAGGCTGAAGCAGCTCAAAGATTCATTTCTGACTTACATGCAGGTACAGGTCGGCAGGTAAGCAGGCATGTAGCCAGGCAATGGTAGATCCAGGTAAAGACAACAGGAGCTCAAGGAAAACATCCAACACTGGAACACAAAAACGACACACAAGGAACTCAGTACACAGAACACATCCAAACACAGGACAATGAACTGACAGGGAACAAAGGAAAGGGACCAGTATGAATAGGGAAGAGGCTGACGAAGGAATCAGGGGCAGGTGTGTAAAAGGGAGCAGGTGAGGATAATCAACCATACAGGAAACAGGAAAGACAAGACTTCAAAATAAAACAGGAAATCAAACCAAGACTATTGGGACATATATTTGATATTGAATGAAAAACTGCATGTTCAGAAATAAGGCTTTCAAATAGTTTAGGTTATTTTGTACCTCTTTTTTTTTTTTTTTTTTACAGTAGAATGCTTTTTAAATACCTGTGCTATCTGATCATCAGTGTTATATTACTGTGTTATATTATTTTTTAATTTAAAGCTGCACTAATCAATATTTGGATCAAATGAGTATGTGAAATGTTTAAGTTTTCACTCATAGCGACAAACCCACAGATAATTATTACCCAGTTACACTCAGCTCAGATGTTTACACAACTTTTGGTTCATAGCTCTCGTTGATGAGTGATGTCAATCCACTTCTTGGAAGATAACTCTGAAAGATCTCTATAAAAGGTTTTAGCCAACTTACATCAACTTTGAATATTTAAAGGAGCTAATTTTTAAAGCTGCACAAAATCAATATTTTTATATCATTTTCATATAGTGGATTGAATGACTATGTGTTATGTGAAGGGGGTGCTTCTGGTGAGAAACCCACAGAGAGTTTTCACCCAAGTCTGCAGTTTTCCTCAGCTCTATGTTTTAGCAGTTTTAGCATCTTTAAGCGCGTTGTTTTTTTTTTTGTAAATGTAATGTATCGGTTCAGTCTCGAAGCTCTCATTTACCTTGTATTCAGCAGCAACAGGCGGTTGTTTTCAGTGAAAAAGCTCTACGACAGACAGACAGACTAGCAACTAGCTGGTAACATAGTGGAACATTTAGCAGCTAAAAGCCAGATATTTCCCGCAGGACTTGGTGGAGACCAAAACCGAGCTAAAAGGAAAGAGAATACTGGACTTTCATCCCGTGGAAAGACACACAACTCCTTATGAATACTAATGTTGCTCCATGTCTGCTGGATGTGTAAATTAGCAACTGTTTGCTTATGTCAGTGTTGTCTTTACAGCTTTTTGTGCTGTCCACAAGTGGTCAAAAATAAATTAAGGCAGATTTCTCAGAAATGCACTATTACCTTCGAGCAGTAAGGTGCCACATGCTAAAAGGAGTGTTATGAGTAATCTCCAGAATAATTAGTGCCCAAGGCATCTCAACTGAATCAGCAATACGCAAACACTCTCAGGAAGGAAATATAGTTATACCAGGCAGTGGAGAGAGAATGAACCCAGTTTCAGCCATGAGTCATTTGGTGCTTTTTTAAAAGAAGTCACCAATAGAATAATTTGTCATTGTAGCTTAGTATTTCCACGCAACCATCAGTTATGCCAGACACAAGGACAGAGTAAATAATGAAACAGACGAAAAGATTTTTAATGTCACCTTACTTTATTACACATTACTCATGCAAAAACCTGTTGTCTCTAGGAGGAGGCGTCACTGTGTACAAAGCTTGAGACAATGGCCTGCCTGCAAGGCTGAATTCAGGATAAATAAAGTCCCTCATGAACAGCTTTGGGATTTCCTGCCTCCAGAGCTGTCTGTGGTGCTGAAATGAAATGACCTATACCGCACATTCAAAAGCCATTAATCACCACACTATTGTACTGACCTGTTATTTGCATACTTGTGGCCTGCCTAATGTGAACCTTGCCATTTTCCAGATCAGCAAGGCATTTTCTCCCTCAAGAGTGCCACTTGTCACTTGTTTTTTTTTTTTCTTGTAAACTGTTAACACTGTGGGGCTAGAATCACAGGAGGTTCTGGGAAATTACAAGCAGTGCATCTCAATATCTTCAGTGTTGACTAATTCATATTTCAAGTGCGTTCATGTCTGTTTACTCATGCCTTTTAACACTTGTTTTTAACTGCCCAGAGGCAGTTTGTGTAAAGGAAAAGCTGTACCTAAAAAAAGTGGAGACTGTGTTTGTATTTGATTATTTTTGTAAACAAGGGAATTCCCATCATGCCTATTTCTGTCAGTAGTTTACATGAACCCTTCCTTCCTATGCTGTTACTATGCCTCACTCTTTTTCCCTCCCTTATTTTCTCCATGCATGCACTCCATCTTTCTAAATGTGAGACGGTTTGAAGCAACACCTCCAGTCGTGGGCCCTACAGAGAGCAGACTCTAAAAGCACAGGAGACATCAGACATGCATTACGAGTGGATAGGATTATGTCATACGGTTATAAATATTAGAGACCTTCGGCACAGTCCAGTGTACTGAGAACAAGTAGTGCCAGAGGAAGTGATGTCTAATCAGAAAGTGGAACCTTAGAAAGTTTTTTAATCAGATGATAAACAAATCAAAAAGGAATATGATGGATCACTGAGGTAAATGCCTGCAGGGACTAGATCGTATGATGAGTGGTATTTGTGTTCTGCAGTGGAGGGGCTCTGAGGAACAAAGAGGTCCACTGTCCCTGCGGTGATGAAGGACATTAGTTGCTATAGAGACTAGAGTGAGGTGTATAGGTGTACAGGTGAAGGAATGTAATGGTAAGGTCACAACACACAAAAGCAGCCATGGGCATCGACAGCAACACACAACCTGGAGCTTTATTGGGGTGACCTTTTCAGCACTTCCACAAGTTACAAAACACACTGTGAGAGACAAAACACTTTCTTTTGCAGAGGGAGCTGCTAGAGAGCTTTGTCACTTCCAACATATGTTGTTTTGGGGCACTTGCTGGACTGATTTTGTCATCTTTCTTGGGATGGCTGACTCCTGTTTGAGTATCCCTCTGTAAATGTGTTTTCTGTGTTTAAGTATAGTGAGAGCTCCTCAAAATTTGGGTCAAATTCCTTGCATGTGTAAACACAGTTGGCCAATAAAGTTGATCAAGTTTAAGTTGATACAGTTTCCCTGTAAAATGAACACGCTGAATGAATGGTGCGCTAAACTGCCTCACCTGACTTTGTTGTAGCAATGTTACCTTGTTCCCAGATCTTAGCAATTAGAGTACAATGTTAACATGCATACAGTAGTATTCCGATCAATTGAAGTGTTATTTTGGGCAAACAGTGTCTAAGTGTATATAAAGTATACTTTGTCTTCCTTGTAGTCATGCGTTAAGATAATTAAAGCAACAATCTATCAGGGAATATGTTTTTTAAAAGACAATGCAATAATATATGTATTCATAATTACATTATGTGCTATAGCAAACATGCACTATACACACTGAACATGCCCTTGCTACTTGCTTGCACTTGATTTAAGAGCTGGTACATTATATTAAAGTGTAGATAATCAACTTATATAATAACTTTTCTCGGTACATGTTGTAGTCCCTTATAGCAAGAAGAAATTATGCAGCCAGTCTCTCTGCTGACTGACTTAATTGGCTGGCTACGGTATAAATAGCAAACAGAGCTGTACCCATACACTGACGTTTCTTGAATACATAGCTCCATGAGGGTCTGCTATCTTGGCCATCACAGCACTCCCAGTAAAGTGCTACCGTTAGGAGCTCATTTCCACTGTGGATATGCAGGAAACCACACCCTGCTAATGAGCAAATTCTCTTATTCATTCAAAGACAAACAAACACACAATCAGCAGGGAATGCAGTCCACTGAAGTGTGCTGTGCATCCAGGTGTATCCATTGATCCCAGTTGACAGTTTCAGTGGGAGAAAATTTTCAGAACAGATGTTCTTTTAGTTTTAAGAAGGGAATCGAAAACACAGATTTAAAATGTGCACCTTGTTCTCCTGTATTGTTTCAGGGAAGCTGTCTGAAGCTAACTGGCAATACACAAGAATAGCTTTTTATGAAATAGTACATTGCCAGTACATTTAGAGGAACATTAGGAGCCATGGGATTTTTTGAGCTTCACTCTTTAATGGGCGAGCTGCTTTCTGTTCTTTAATCTTGTCTCAAATGGAAAACTGAGAAGTGGCCTATTAATTTCCCTTGTATTCTAATTGACTCTCATTATTACTTTCAATTCACACCCCCCTCTAACCTCTCTAACCTTAGTACTGGATCTTATATGATATTTATCACAGTGAAACAGCAGGCTTTCATCTTCTATTTCACTACACCCCCTGCATGATGTATAGTTTATACTACCTGGCCTGCTATTATTAAAGACATTGCCTCTTCTCTTCTATAAGGAACTAGAACAGCTGGTGCAGTGGATGATCAGATGATTAGCTTTGCCCCTCCCATCAGGTGAATGACTGGTGGGTGGATTTCTCTGTCAATGGTTTCTGGCATTGACCATGAGGTTAAAATGTACACTTCTGCAGTTTGAACAGATTTGAGAAACAAATCACCAAACTCACTATCCCATTGTGAAAATATTTAGGACCTGATTGTCATTTTAACTGTGAAGGGCAAAAGACAGAGGTGTGAAAAGTACAGTGGTAGAATGTTTTTTGCTTAAAGCTGCGCTAATGAACATTAATATATGTAAGGGAGTGATTTATATGTTTGCCAGTAGATGACGTTCTTGGCGTGTGATTTTATATGTTTCTGTTCTGTTAGCTTAGAGCCTTATCGACCCTTTGCAGCCGTAAAAACTGAGATTGGGGTTAATTAATACTTAGTAAATAAATAAGAGTAACCCATACATAATAAAAAGTTTTTGGGTTTGGAATCACATTGAGCTGAATTCTACAGATCTGAACTATTTATTAATTTAATTTTACTTAGTTTTGTTTGAATAAAATCAGCTTTGAATCGCTGAGTAGAATTTAATTGTATTTTATCAGGAAAGTCAAAGATGCAGAAAATTGATGAATTTCACTCACTGGGAGGTCTTTGGTTTTAATCACCTTATATTTCAGCCCAAGGCATTTCACGCCACATGGACATCAATCATCATCTGCAGTGCCACACATTTCAGGGACTGTCATTTTCCTAAAGGTAAGACCTGTTTAATTATTGTTAGTTAACGGACAATGTATAATCAAGTTGCTGTAGCAGTTGCAAGTTACCAAACATGCCAACTTCACTAATCTGTGAATCAAAATTAAGCTATAGCCATATGAAGTCAGTCTGCTTTGTCTTTGACAAAAAAGCATGGCAAGGGCTGAAAAAGTGGTTGTCTCTCAATGTCACAATTTCATGTGACTTTCCCAAGTATAATGTTATACTGTATATAATGCCCTTTTAAGACCTTTTTCCTGGCCTCAGCCGAGCTTCCACCCCTCCGCCACCTTAACAAGTTAGCTAGCAAGTAGCTGTAGATGTAGGAACAAACATTCTTGCTCTCAGAGGTGAGTAATTACATTATATTTACTGCATTTTGTTTTCTCAAGTAACATTTTTTACTCAAGGAACATGATGTTAAGAGCAGTACACTTTTCAGCTTTTGTACATTTCTGGAGAAAAATCAGTAGGTTTTGTCTCATTACATTTTGAAACAAAGTGCACTACTTCCTCTTTCTTTCTTTATTTTAATTTATAGTTATAGCTCAGCCAATACGAATGCACCGTCTCTCTGAAATAACATATGATTGGCCAAAGTCTCCCTTCACGGGATAGATTTTCTGAAGCCTGAAAACAGAGCCAAGAGGAGGGGCAGAAGTAGAGGTTTTCTCTCAGACCACCTGAATTACAACATGCTGGACGGTTATTATGGCATTATGGCATCATCCAATTGAATTAAAGCTGATATGAACTTCTTTTGAAGGTGCATGAAGAATCTTCGACTGAACTTTATCAACAGGTATGTGTCGCACTTATATGCAATACACAATATTCTGTGATACCACATTTCATGTACAGTAGATGTTGTGTAAATGTTTGTACACCGTTTGTTTTACAATACACAATTTGATTCCTGGTTAAAAAGCAGATTTGCTGTAGTTTTGATTGCCAGTGATGTTCAGAACCTGTAGTTTCAACCTGAATTTGAAATGAAAGCAGCAGAAAATATACTATCAAATATTTCTCATAGACATACAATTAAGCTATGATGACACATGTTTTTTCATACTTTTCTACCCCTAGTTACCATTTATGTGAATTTTATTACGTTGACACTAACTAATCACATGTTCTTCCTGTAATAATGTTACAGCAAAAAAAAGTTTATTGTGAAGATCCTTTAGATGTCAGACAAAAACTCTATAAACTCAGTTTTAATGTAATGTATAACATATACTAAACAACAAATACTAGAATCAAAGGTGCCCAATCTCTTACATGTCATGGTACATTATTTAATTAATTATTAGACCTATTAGTGATGTAGGCTACTAGTTATACACTAGGTGAATAATACCTTTTTTTTTAAATTACCTTAGGTTTTGGCCTATGGGATGGCAGTGTAAAATCTGAAAGTCTTTGTCTGGCACAAAGGGGAATCTGAACACAACATTTGGTCATGGGCAATCCCAGCCATGTCTATATGACAGTTGCCCTTGCACACTTAAAACGTAGAGTGCCCTTCGCACACATTTGCCCAGATACCATACAGCTGAAGAAAGTCTACAGCCAGGAATCATCTCTGTTATTGAATGTTTAGTTTGCAATGCTTGTTATTCTACAGAGAAGGACTACTTTCAGCATATTGGAAATCATCTGAGCCACAAAACTGCCTTTTGTGTATTTGAAGGATAACACTTTTGGACAAATATATACAATACATTTCTGAAACACAAAAGCAGAAGACACAAATCCTATTCTTTGAGTGATTTTAAGTAAGACGTGTATGAGAGTCACCATAATCAGACTGTTGACCAGTCTGATTTACCAGAGCCCAGTGATGGTGAGGGCACTAGTTTGGATTGTAATCAGGAAAGTGCATTGGACTTAGTTCTTCAAAGAATCGGCTTACTTCTGCTGAAGCTAGAAAGCATCTATAATGCCTCAGTGAAGTGCATTGATGACTTGGTTGAAGACCTTCAGTTCATTTAATCTACAGCCTCTATTGTAGTTGTCAGAAACTTTATTACTTTATTCAACACTGAAGTTTAATAAGTGCATTGTTGACCAGGCCATCATAACTGACTTGGCAGAACAGTTGTGCAACTTCCATTCCATTAGTACAGCACTTGGTCCACTAGGTTTGGCTTTTAAGAGAAGAAGGTATTTTAAGGTGCATTTCCAGTGTGTTGATCCTGTTGAATATATTCTTGATTCTCAAAAGAACAAGACCTTTCAATATGTGCCTGTTCCCGAGACTTTGCAGGAAGTCTTGAAGAATAAAGACATTGCAGAGGGACTCTTATCCAGACATTCAAACAGTACTGGATATATTGTCCATTTTTGATGGTAAATTTTTCAAGCAAAATTACTTTTATGCTGGAGAAGAAACAAGTCTCACTATAATCCCTATGTTGAGGTGTGTAACCCACTAGGAACTTCGAGAAAAAAACACAAAATAACAGTTGTTTATTGGGTTTTGGAAAATGTGCAACCTGCATTAACGTCAATACACCTAACTTTGCTTTGCAAAGTTGTTGATGAACAGTTTGAATACAAAGCAGTTTTGGAACCACTCTTGAAAGATCTTGCCACTCTAGAAAAGGAAGGGATTTTCATTTCCAGTGTTTGAAAAAATATTAAAGGGACTGTACACCGTGTTGTAGCTGATAATCTCGGTGCACATTCCATCAGTGGACTAGTTGAAAGTTTCACAGGGCCGTACATCTGTAGATTTTGTCTTGGACATTCTTCAGAGTACCAGACACACAAAGTGCGGATTGGAGTGTTCCCACCTCGGACAAAGAAGGACCATAGTTTGCATGTGAAAACTGTGAGAGAAAATCCAAATTTAACACATTGCTTTGGCGTAAAGCAGTCGTGTTCATTGACTGATAAATTGAATCACTTTCACTTTGTCTCTGGGTTCCCACCACATGTACTACATGACCTTTTTGAAGGCATAGTCCCAAGAGAGCTAGCATTGTGTTTTCAGATTTTCACCAAGAAGAAGTACTTTAATTTGACTGTTCTCAACGAGTTAATCATATGTTTTCCATATAAGGGCTCGGACAAAGCCAACAGCCCTCAAGCAATCCCCCATTCTAAGTCCAACTGGCTGCAGGAATATCCTTGTGTTTTTTACGCAAGTCATCAAGCAGTTTCACTCTCTTGGTCGTTAGATTTTCCAGAATGTGCATCTTTGGTGTAGATCCCTTGAGCCTTTTCTTCGCTTTGAAAACCTTGTCCCTGATGTTGTATTGCACAAACTTGACAATAATTCCCCGTGGTTTGGCTTTCTTACTGGGTTTTGGTCCAAGGTGATGGCTTCTGTCAATATCAGAGGACTGCACCTCTATATTGAGATTGTTTTTAAAAATGTCGCTAACAACCTTATTAGTGTTTTCACGATCGTTTTCTGGTACACCAAAAACAACAAGACAGTTCAGTCTGAAGTACTGCTCTTGTTCGTCTAAGATGTCCTCCAGATCATCATACTTTTTTGTAGTTTATCAAGTTTTCCGATCGTGTTTTGGAAATCATACTTTAGGGATTCCTTTACAGATTCAGTGATGAGTCGGTAATAGCCTTCTTGATATGTTCGATGAGAGAATCCACCAGTATTTTACTAATTTTGCAGATGAAATCAAAGTGAAATAGATTATCATTCTGCTTGCTTATTGTATCTTTGATATCAGCGCTGGGTACATTTGGCCTTTGTTCAGATTTTCCCAACATATCCGTGCCATCGCTTTTCCTGTTCACCTGTGGCATGTTGAGTTGATTTCATTGTTGGGTCGGCGGTATCACAGTGGAAAACACAGTTTCTAGCCGCTAAACAGATATTATTGTTGCCAACAACAGCCAGTTGACACGGTATAGGTCCAGGATACTAATGTTACCAACATTACAAACAGATGTGAATATAAATAGAGGATCACAATATAGATCACATAATTTGTTGGTTGATCGGAGCTCGGTTAGGTGTGTCTGTCCTGCATTTCCGCATCTGTCCCGCGTCCCACAATCCCATTTATCTGGAATATACTGTATATATAGCAATACAGTGATCTTTTTTCATGACTTTTTAGCTATTTAATTTCAAGACTAAGACGTCAGAGGGTCCCGACGACATCGGTATTGTGGTAGAGGGCGTGAAAGTTCTGACTGCTCTGGATAACTTTCCAAAGGTTGGCATATGCTGTGAATCTTGCCTATCCCAAGGAGCTCAGGTACACATTTGAAGTCTTCCAGAAACTCATTCTCGAGCTGGATTGTTCAAAGCTGTCCCCAAAAGTGAACAGCCTCAAGAATAAGCTACTAGCTTAAGAAAATGGAAATGTTCAGTCACTGTCAAAACTGTCACATGGTTACATGGTTAAATGCTGGGGTTTCAGTGCTGCAGGTGATTGTTCAGAAAAATCCAATTAACCATAGTCATTTGAGGGGAGCTGCATTATGTTTTTGACTTGCTGTTTGTGTACCTTGTGATTCCACTGTGTAAATGCAAATTTGCATTACAAAAATCTAAATATCTAAATAAAAAAGTATGGGAGCTCAGGAGTGCTCACTAGAAACATGCTGACACATTTCAGGGCACAGGCAATAATTAGTAGTAGGGATGCAAAATTGACCTGCTTAAAATAACAATGGACAACAGCTTCAGTGTTTGGGAAACAAAACGAGAGTGAAATGTAGATGCCACTTTGAACCAAAAAATAAGGATTCATCCTCTGGAGGAGACATGGATTTCTGGAGCAAATGATAGAAATCAGGCCAGAAGTTATTTAAATATTTTGACCAGATATTTTGATCAGGGACAACCTGATGGACAGACTGGCATCACAATCTTTTAAGGTTTCTTATCCTTCCAAAACACACAACCACATCTGAAAATAACCATTTAAAGTACTTGTAGAATTTTCGAAACATTAAGATACTGTGAAGTGTAAGTTGTTGTAAATACTGTAAATTGGACCACAGGTGAGATTAGACCTGAAACGATTAGTCGATTAAACTCGATCAACATTAAATAAATCTGCAACTATTATAAGATATATAATGACCACTGTTATATGATAATTAATAGTTTGAATACTTTTTCATGTAAAATGTCAAATATTCTCTATTTCCAGCTTCTCCAATGTGAGAATTTGTTGCTTTTTCTGTTTTATATTAAAATATATCTTTGGGTTTTGGATTGTTGGTTGGACAAAAACAATTTGAAAATGTCACTGGAAATTATTTCATTGTAATTATTACTATTTTCAGACATTTTACAGACCAAACAATTAATCAGTTAATCAAGAAAATAATGGGAAGGTAAATCCATAATGAAAATAACTGTTAGTTGTAGCACTACTTAAGATGACCTGATAGGTTAGTTTTTGTGTCGTGTTCCGAAAGGTAAGGAGGGTTCCCAAGCACTGTACCACTGAAAACACTTAGCTTAAACCAATAACATCACTTTGTGTGTTAAGACCTTATGCAGCACGCCTGTTCCAAATGTGGAGGACGGAACCATTTCTGTAAATGTAATGTTGAAACAATGTTTATGCTAAGCGCTAATTGTGTGGTAAGGGCGAGCTAGCTTAAGTGAGCATTACTAAACAGGAGAAAAGTTGTGTTGTGGCTGGATATTCAGTAACTAGCTCTTGAAAGGGGCAGCTGAAGTTTATTTTGTTTTTGATTCATGAGTAATAAGTGCCTTGGAAACTGATGATGTGTTCCAAAAGCAAATAATTGAGGGAAATTTTGCTTTGCCTCAACCACCACTTGGAGTGTCTGTCCTCCCAGCACCTTCCCTGTACACTTCACCTAACAACGCAGAGACGTCGCTGAGGCTCGCCACTTTAAAGATTAGATATATTTGAAGGGTTATATATATAAACAAGAGCGAAGAGAATTAGCACCTGATGGCAGTTTCCTGTACCTCTATGGAACGCTTTAGCGTCAGTTTTGGTTTTAATTGCCCGAAACTTTCTGTATTGGTTCAGGCTCACCGTGCTCATCAAACTTAGATAAACCCAGTGTGCATTGCCTTCCATCAAACATCAACAACATCAAACATATTATGGTAAACAATTTATGCCAATTAAGAGATGTTGGCCTTAGGGGTAGGAAAGAAGTACGGCCAGAGAGCGTAACTGGTTCACAACCCCACACCGTTTGGAAGAATCGGGCAGAAAATGTAACAACCAAACTTCCCATGAACAAGTCATACAGCATTGTACTGAATTATTAACTTCACTGACTATACATTTTGAATTCAGAAACTACCTACTAGATAACAGTAGGAAGTCTTTATACTGAATGTGTGCATGCTGTAAGAAAAGCCCTAACATTTTTGTGTACACACACACACACACACACACACACACACACACACACACACACACACACACACACACACACACACTCTGTAGGATGTTTAAACATTTAAATGGTTTAAAAGCCCTTGACTTGCAGTCTCACAGGGTTTTACATGAGGAATATCATTAGTGGCAGGAAATGTACTGAAGTCTCAACTTAACAATGAAATATACATGTTAAGGGAAGAAACAGAGAAACAGTGCATTGTAGGGAAATATGGCTTAAAGGATACCAAAATATGTAACGATAATTAATCAGCCTCAAAGAGGCACCAAAATTATAAAAAGTGTTAACACATGAATCAGTACAAAAAGATGAAGTAGAGTGATTACACTCACTTCAGGCTAGCACAAATAATCAATATTTAAATTAAATAATAGAATTTAACTTAACATTAACTTTACCTCGGGGCACCACCCTAAAAGAAGGGAAAAACGATTTAACTAACTTAGTCTCATAATTCAAATATATTAAACTATCAATTTGGAACTCTGATTAATAATTATATTTTTTTATTATATATATATAAAAATTACAAAATCAGTAACTAGTAAAGGTTTTTGGAGTTAGTAGAGGTTGGCAAAATTCACTCTTGTACAACATTAAATAGACCAGCATGTATATCCCAAAGCATTTATTTAAAAGATATTTAGTTAGATTAACAGGTAATCTAACTAAATGTACTAAGTATTGCAACATGTCTTGATAACTAGCTAACAAGCTAAAGTAAGGTTTAATTAAAGAGTCTATATCCATAGCTAACAAGTGCCTTATGCATGGGGCGGCTGGAATGAATGACTTGCCTTTGTGCACTGCCAAAATTATCTAATTAATTAATTTGTGCGCACAAATTAACCAAAACGTGGTAACGAATTACTCAAAACGTGGGAATGAATTATATCTTGTATGCACGCAATAGCATTTTGAGCGCTCGATGTAGTAAAACATGGCCTAAATATATATATTTTTTCTCTCTATGGCAACTCCGGGGCTCCATAAGAACACACGCGTTAGGTCAGACACAAAAGAGCATGTGAAACGGGAGCTTTGAATTTCCTCTTCGCATGTGTGGAAGCCAATTCGAAATATGTGTATGTGATCAGTGTAGGATAATGGTGCCACATTAGGAAAGAGGATGGTTAGTTTGCATGCAAGACCCTGCATCTGTGTGAAGCATAACTAACATCAACTTAGCTGTGTTGTGGAGAGATCACAACAATACAGCACTTGTGACGTTACAGTACAATGAAAAAGTTAAGCAGTCCTGTGCTTAGCCATGTACGCCATTACGCTATGCTAGCTGTATATGCCCAGTTAGTTGCCAGTTCATGAAGAGAGGGATTCCTTGGCGTGCTGCTTAGTTAGCTGGCGATTGTGTTGGTTGTGGATTTGAGCCCGGCTTGGAAAGTTGGAAAGGTCGCTCCTTTGTTCTCCTTGCAGAGTTAGCAGCTCGGCACTGACTTACTTTGTTGGTCCTGTTGCTTGTAACATTAGATGGCAGACTTTGTGCCTTAGCCACTGTAGTGCTAAATACATTTGTTTAATAGTGCGCTAACAAGGAATCTTAGACTGGCTCTTGCGTCACTGCCGTAAGGCAGTTTGGCGTGTTTGCTCTGAGCAGACTACACGGTGGAGAGGACCTCTATCCAGAGGTCAGAGAGCCATCAGAGGAAAACAGGTAAGAGAGGGAACAATAGGGGAGCTGGGGTTTTCTTGACCCGGTCAGGGGGCGTAGTCCAGGTTACAGAAAGTGATTGGAGGAGAAGTGCGACTGTTTACATAATAGCTTATGTTTCAAAGTAAACGTTCAGTTTAAGTCACACCATGAGCGAATTCATCTGTGGAGTTCCCATTGTCCCTACAGCATACTCCGAATTTAGTGAGGAGGACCAAAGGACCAAATTTCTTCAGGATGAGAGAGAGAGAGAGAGAACAAGAGAACAAGGATTTTGTTAGAGTTCATGTACTTGACTGGATAGATTGACAGAACAAAAAAAAAAAAGGTGTGATACAATCCACAGTTTCATACAACTTGAGCACAGGGGAAGTAAGTATTGAACCCATTGGTAACTGTGACAGAAATACAAACTTTAGTATGATCCTCACCTAACAAAACTTAATTTTAAATATCAACATTATAGTCCATCAATCAAGTATGTTTTAAATTGAATACAGTACATTGTCAAGACTTTATGAAGAGATATACAGACAGCAGGAGGAGGAATGGAAGATCATGAAGGAGAGCTGTGCTTGAGAGAAAGACAGGACAGGAAGACATCGACTGAACAGACTCAGATAATTCTATTGCATTAGGCGAGATTCAAAGCAGATGTCTTGGTTCAGTCAGGGAATGGCTAATAGGAAAATCTAATTCAAATCCTCCACAGATTACATTATAAATTCACTCCAGGCCATAAAAAAGAACCTTTCAATTCGCGGGGTGTGTCAGACAATGGAGATAATGTCCGGATGATGCTAAGCTTTTCCCGGAAACGCTAAAATTATAAAAAGCATGCCAGCTTATTCCAATGAATGCTATAATATTGGTTTATCGGGTTGAATTCCAAGTGACAAAGTGATTTTATTGCATATTTATACTGCAATTACGCAAGAATACAAAGCTTGGTAAAAATGTTTGAGAATGACCAGTGGACTTTGCATTTACAGTATCACACACACACACACACACACACACACTCAGAGATACACGCACACAAAACGTAAGCGGAGAGATGGTTCAATAGCTATTGAATGGATATGCTCTGGCTATTGTCCAAATCAGGCTGCAGGCTGAAGGGATAAAGGGAGGCATTAATGGCTTTTGATCGCACTGAATGTCATCTCATATGGACAGGATGGCTATCCGCCTCTTGGAGGATAACGAAAGATCTCTATAAAAGGTAACAGGTCCCGACTAAACTTCAGTTAAATCAGAGGTTTTCTTCTAGACATTGAAGCCACAAGTCCTGTGCCTGCCAGCATAAGAGCCCCACACTTATAAATGAAGAATGACTACAGGCAACTTCTTTGAGGCATTTTTTGTGGAAAAAACAAAACAAAAACCCAACAAGTAGGCTCCCATTTACAACAACACACACATAAACTTAATATAAAGTAGCTAATATTTAAAACTGCACTAATCAATACTTTCATATTAACAATGGATGGAATTACTATTTGTAAAGTGAAGGGGGGGACACTCATAGTGACAAACCCGCAGAGAATTATCACCCAACTCTGCAGTTCCACTCAGCTGTACAAAGTGTTTTGGAACTTGATTTTCACGGCCCACATCTTTATTGTTTTGGTTCATTCTCACTGCTCTCAACCTAATTTCCAGCTGCAACAGGCAGATGTAAACACACTGTACACCTGCCAGTCAGACAGATTAAGTAAGTGACTTGCTGATGAACATTGAGGACCATTTAGCAGAGCCAGATATTTTTCTGTGGGGATGGTGGAGACCAAAACAGAGCGAAAACGAGAGCAGATATTGAATTTACAGTCGTGGGGTGGCCAAAAACATGACTCCAAATGAATGTTTGTGCATCTCTGCTGGATGTGTAAATAGACAGTTGTTTGCTAACACGTTCATCATGTTTATCCCATGGTTACAGCTTGTCCTGCTTCCCCCAAGTTGCCATAAAAACCAGACAATTAATGCTGCTTTAAAGTAGCTAACTGCTGTGCAAAATGCTGCTGTGTTTTCAAAATCTGAACATTTCATACATACAAAAATGAATGCAGATGCAATGTTCACTGTGATGGATTACATGATGTCTACACAGGCTGTGAAGCGAAAGCAGCACATTAATAGAGCAGCAGCTTCAGTGACGCGGACGACTAGAAAGACTTCTCAAGCATCTTTTAAGCCCAGTTCAGACCAAAGATTCGCAATGAGAAGAGTTGAAACTTGCAACTACTTGCAATGCGCCGGTCTGCAGCATTCTGAAACCTGCCAGTTTACACCAAAGCGACTAGATGAGATGCCGTATGGTTTCCATAGCAACGACTCTTTGTACTTCCGGTTTAACTGCTGGCTTTTCAGGCGTTTTTTGCAGCTGGATATAATTTGTAGCATCTTAAAATATCAATGAGGATAGTGATAGTGAGTTACTTGCTACAGTTGAATTTCTATTATTGATAAACGGCGAAAAAAAATCCAAAAACGAGAGGGTCGAGAATGGCCAGCTGACTTCGCCACGAGTTGAGTCGCAGGTGACGCCATCAGCCGGCTTGAGTCGAGCTGAGACGGGCCAGATCACACCATTGCAACTTTACCCTGCAACATTCTAAAACGGTTTTGTCTTGTCACGAATCTTTGGTCTGAACTAGGCTTTAAATGTCAGCTAACTGATTTTCACACAGTGCAGAAGTTAATGGAAACCAATGGCTGGAAAAAACTGTATAGCAGTCTGCAAAAATGTGAAGTTTATTTGTAGTTAAGAGGGCAACACATATATAGGTCCTTTTAATTGCTGATTTTAATTTGCTCAACTTCTAAGGAAGACAGGGCCAAGCTAAGATGTTCCCAGATGTGCAACAAGCATCTTGAGGGATATGGTGATGTCTGTACTTTGTCTTTGAAGTGAACAATTAGAGCTAAATCTCAGAGGTCAAAAAATAATATTGGACCATCAGCTTATCTTTACAGACTCCAATGGAGACCCTAACTAATACAATACAACTCTACTATTTAATTTAAGTATGGTCTCAGGAGGTCTCTGTATACTGTTTTTCCCATCTTTGCAGTTTATATTTTGCGTACACTTATACAGACGCCAATCAGTGATGTCACAGTAGGTGTTTTTCCGCTGGCAGCCAATATGAAAAAATTAGGCATAGAAATGATAGAAAATACAGCAAATTTACAAATTGCTGATCCATATAGAGTAGTGCAACAGATTACTCCTGTTTGTCATTTGCTGTGGATTTACCCTTTAATAACGTAATGCGTTATTGCCAGGAGCATTAATGTGGTATACAGCACTTTACTGTAATACTAACCCAGGAACTGAAGAGGAGGGTGGCACATAACAGCAGTGTGTATGTATGGTCAGTGTATTGACTGTCTTTAGTGAGAGACCACATGCTCAGTGATTTCTGTTCTAGGAAGTGTGTTTGGCTGCTGCATTGCAAGACATGTGGAGCTGATAGCTTTATGAGGAAGAGCTGGCTGATCAGTCTGCCATCTTATGCTCTGCTGTAAATCCCATCTACTGTGGTCATAGGAAAAAAAAAGGACTATAAGCAGAAAAGTTATGCGAGTCACAAATCTTAAACCAAACACTTAATTCAACTTAGTCTTGAAAGGGCTTTGCTAAGTTCTAGGACCATTTATACTGCCAACTGCAAACATCCAGTTCAGGAAATGACCCCATGACATTTAGATGATTGGACAAAAGTTCATCTAAGACTTCAAAAACATCGTTCATATCATTCACTGAAGGCCAGCAGTTACACTGGGAGGAAAACTAGCTCTCCCCCTGAGTTACAATGGGTTTGTAAAACTGCTTAGATAAAGGTAGATTTTTGCTATTTAAAAAAGTACAATTAGCTGCTCTAATACTTTTACATGAACAATGGATCAAATGAGTAATGTGGCAGGGGGTGCACGTAGTGACAGCTCTATGGAGGATCTATATTCAGAAGGCAGCTGTGTTCAGCAAAAAGCTTTGATAAATCCACTGTATGCTACCTGCCCTGTCACAATTGTGCGAGCAGGGTAACAAGGAAAATGGGAATAGGACCCAAATGCAGATGCAATTTTAATAACAGAAATTAGGTACAAAGGCTTACAGGAAGGTGTGGCAGGCAAGGGTCAAAGAGGAGTGGAGTGGAGTTTTCGACCACTAGTAGAACTATGAAGCGATGTTTTCATGAGTGGGTCCTGTTTTGTTTGTTCAAATGCACAAGGATGTAACATTTATAATTTTTAATTTAGTTGTATTTTTTTTGCATGTACAGGATACACATTCCTGCTGCCACTATCACATTATTCCCATGAGTGACAGTTGGCGACGGGAACATGCAAATAAACATAGCAACGCACCAACAAAGGCAGGGAAGAAGAATTGGCTTTGTGTCCTATGAGGAAAGACATGCATTCAACACATTTGTCAGGCCCCAAGGCCCCAGAATACATTGCAGTGAGTAACACTGAATGTAAACATGACTTTTGTTCGTTCCTTCCTTTAGCAGCTGCGTGACTGGCCACCACAGCATGACGTCAGTTGCGTTTCTCCAAAAGTTTATTCTGTTTTAACTTTTCGCCACAGGGCAGCACTCGCTGTGGTCCCCACCACCGCAACCTAAACGCACTACCCTCTCCTACAGTACAAAATGTCTTTCCACTTAACAGTTGACTGTGCACAAATAATGTATGTGTTCATCTGCTGGAGGATGAAGAGCTGGATCAGGAGTCCTCATACCACACCAGCAGTACTTCTTATAAAGTTAGAGTGAGTAAAACTACTAACAGCTGACAAATAGTACTGTATTGCATTTTGTGGCTCTTCAGTGAATAACACCAGTAGCACATACAATTCACTAATACTTTCTTTTAAAATCCTACATATTGGCTCTTACAGTTGAGCAGTGCTTTATTCTAAAATTACTGCAGTTCCAAAGCTGTATAGTTGGTATGAAGATCAAACTACATCTTATTTTAAATAGCTGAAGGCATTATTATCTGTTATACACAGAAAAGAGAGAAAACAAGAAAGAGCGTTGAGATGCTCATTAAAAGCTTTATTCTGCTCTATTTCTGTGTGCCCGTTTCCATGCTTATGTGAGGTGCCCAACAACACAACTAGTGCTGGAACTTATTTAGGCCCCTATGTTGTTACAGTTGACAGGCAGGCCCATGTAGAGCTGAAAAAAACCCCCCAACAAGCAGCTCTCCTCGGTTTATCTGAGTCTCCTCTGAATAGCTGCCCTGCCACGTTATGTTTAACAGACGGCAACACAGTCTGCCTGATGAGCACATCCCTGTCTCTCTAATGCAGCCTTTCAAATTTTTAGCGATGCAGATGCTATTGTGAGGAATTGCAAATATTCCCTTTGTTTCTCATCAAAGTTATATAGCTCTCCAAGAGACTGCTGTAACTTATGTAGTGGCTTTTATCCCTCCATCCTTAAAATATTTAAACCACAACGAGAACAAAATGTATTTAGAGTACTGTTTAACCTGTAAAATGCATTGTTTGTTATATTTTTATTTTGGCCATGTGTCCATACATCTGTTTATGTCTTTTTCTTTGGATTCTGTGCTAAGAAGTTTGTGTTGTTGTAGGTGGCACTGTATTAATTTAGTCATTGCCTGCTCAGTTGCTGCTGCTAATGCCAACTACCCAGTTCATTTTTCTTGGATTGTTCCAAGTAAATGACTGTTGCTGCTCCTCTCAAGAATTCTTAATGTAAGATAAAACACATCACTTCTTACACAGCAGAGGAGTTTCCCAAGAAAGAGCAGAACAGAAGATTCTCAAAAAGCTTTTCTAATTCCTAAATGACCATTTTGCATACTGTTTGATAATGAGTCATAAGTCCCTCATTTACCCGACTGGTTCAAGTCTGTTTTTCAGACACATTAAAGATAGCTGTTCTTGTTTAAATCTATAAGTGACTAACGATTACTTTTAAAACTCATTTTATCAGTTGTCAGTTCACCTGTCATGGAGACCATGGCTTGATTAACCTGCTGGGGACTTATTCAGGCCAGGGGAGGCATTTTTCAAAGGACCTGCCCTCCTAACGGTTACACCGAATACATCATAGATATAACATAAAAACTGTTACAGAGCACATAGTGGTTGTTAAACCCTCTTTTTCAGAATGTCTATATAACATTTGTTCTGCACGATTTTAGCTCTTTCTGGCCATTTGCACTGACAATAGCTTACCTGAAATTTGTGAGATGTTTGTGCCTAGCGGTCACTACACAGTTTCTCAATTCTTGAAGATATGGTTGACAGGCAGACTCTAACGTCATTTTCCACACACAAACGTGCCCTGTGCTTAGTCTATATTGCAGTCAGTGTGGAGAATGATGACTCACAAAGGTAAGTTTTAGGGAAGGGGAGGAATATTTCCAACAGCCTCTTTGGGTCAGAGAAAGTTTTGCAATGTCTGGTTTCACATCCCCCATAAACTCTGAGATCAGCGTAGCTCATATGCCCGCTGCAAAAGTTCTCTCGGGACAGCCGCTGCATTTAAGAGTGAAACAGCAGTGCAACATGAGCGGTACCATCTCCTTGCAAAGCTGGCAAAACAAACATGACTGTAATGCTCTTTACTCTACCAAATTCACTGTGGTCACAACTGTCTTCAAAGCGGAGTGAAGCGCTGGCTTCATACCTTTGGATGCAAGTGTTTGGCGATGTAGCATCGCCCAGCTCAGTCCGGCCTCCAGTATTTTCCATCGTGACCAGCGGTCCAGTTAGCAAGCTAGCCAACAGTTCGCTGAGCGCCATCATGCCTTGATTAATTCACAGCGTTGTCATGATGTGTCGCAACATTTTAACATTTTTTGTGAAGTCTTAAAACTAGATTTGGACTCAGCAACCCTCCTCAAGACCAACCCTGTCTCAGAGAAATTTTGTTTATATAATACTCATTTGTTTTGCTGGTTAAGTTATGAGGGAAAAGCCAGGATCATGCTCCATGGGAACGTTGTATCCATGAAACAAAGTGCTACATTTTTGTACCAGACACGGTGGTCGTACAAAGGGCAGGTCTGGAGAGAGGGGTTTAGATCCTGAGGTCACATGTGTGGTTAGGTCTGTGGTTAGACTTGTACTGCACAGCACACACACACGAAGGGAGAGATGAGGGTTTTGAAAAACAGTGGTATAGAGAAGGTTGTTTAAAAGAAAAACTGGTTTTGAGTTGTATGTACTGGGACAAGCACAGATGTGCAGTCTCAGTTGTTTTGCCAAAGACTGATCACACACTGTTTGACACTCCCTGTTCACACCCTCACATCTCCCTAGCCAAACACGATGATGACAAATGGCAAGATTTTGGCCCATGGGTTAGAAAATGTCATACTGCTGAAATCTGGGAAGTGACATCAGACACACAGGTCCAATATAGCCCAACATTAAAGGTGTATTGCAAACAGATCAGTTCAATTAAAACCAGACACACATCATACATCGACATATGTATGTGGAGTAAAAGATGTCACGGACATTCCAGGCCTACAACAAGTACCAGAGATCCTTTGGGCAAAGGACAAACACGATGTGGGCTTGAAAAAGGACATGCAACCAGTCGTGATCACACCTAAATTTGACTACAGGCCGTGCCAACCACAATATCCTCTTAAATCAGAAGCTGTTGAGGGAATTACACCAGTGTTTAACTCTGCCTTAACTTTGTTGAAGGCAGGTGTAATTATTCCCTGTAAAAATTCACCAGTGCGCACTCCAATTTTCCCGGTAAAAAAGATTATAGAAGCTGGCCAGCCAAATGAATGGAGATTTGATTTGATTGAAGACTTGCAAGCAGTAAATGACGCAGTACAACAGCACGCTCCAAACGTTCCAAATCCGTACAGTCCCACCTGACAGCAAGTGGTTCTCTGTTGTTGACCTGGCAAATGCGTTTTTCAGCGTCTCAGTTCATCCAGACAGCCAGTTCTGGTTTGGATTCTCCTTTAATGGCAAAACTTACACTTTCACATGACTTGATGATTTGATGATTTGTGCTCCAAACCAAACAGCAGTGTGAAGCAGACACGCTCAAGCTGCTAAAACACCTTGCAGACTAAGGTCACAAAGCTAGTTTGTCCAAACTACAATATGTCAGTGAGCAGGTTACATTTTTGGGTCATGTGATCACAGCAGAGGGCAAATCCCTCTCACCCAAACGAATTGAAGCAATTCAGAACATTCCTAAACCTGTTACACAGAAACAAGTGATGTCATTCTTAGGAATGTGCTCATATTGTCGCTCATTCATTCCCACTCAATCAGTGTCACAATATCTCCAAATCCCAACAGAGACACCTGACACTTTCCCAATTCCCGATTGGATCCCACCACACAAGGACGATTCAGAACCTGAGGAAGAGGACACACCTGCATAAATAAGTTGAAATTGTTTAAATGCTTGCTATAACTTAGGGAGTTCTGTTTCCACAAAAACAGCATGTTTTTGCAACTCTTCGTTTTCAGAATGATATGAGGTGAATAAAAACTGTTAAATATTGTGTGATTTACTGCTTCTGCAAAGGACGCAGCTTCAGCTCTGCATGTGTACCCCTCGTCTAGCCACAGACCCCTGAGATTCTGTGCGCCCCTCAGTGACCCTGATGGGTTAGCATAAGAACCTGGGTGGTGGCCCCTTGGCCTCACATGTATCTGATAGCTGTAATCCCCAGTCCACATCTGAGACCATCCTGTATGCTCTGTGCTGTCCCACATAGCATTTCAGGAGTGATCTGTTGTGACACTGGAAAAAATATGCTCTGCTTTTACTTTGTTTCAAGTTTGTTGTCATTTTATGATAAAAGGGTGGAAATGTAATGGAAACTTATATCATTAGGGAGATTCACAGCCCTCCTATCTCTCTGCACGTAGTCTCACGAATGTAATGGAAACGGTGACCAACGGTGACTATCCCTTTTTAAATCTGCAGCTGTCCTCCCTTATCAAACCGGCTGAAACAGGTGTTCACTTTTACCCCTGTAAAAGCTCTGCTGTACTGTTACTCTTTGCTCAGTCACTGACGGACCTTTGCTCTGTGTGGCTGTGCCCTTTTGCAAAAGCTAAAGTAATAAACCATATAAAGACAAGTGTTTCTGAGACTTTATTTCAGATTTCCACCACATGCCTTAAGTCACTAACCACGATCTTTCCCTAAATTTAACCAAAGGGCCTAAACTTAACCATAAGAAATGTTAATCATACTTACCTAAACATATTTACTGTTGCAAATTTTTAGAGAGACAGGGTTGTCAAAACACACATCACGATAATAATGCAGGGCTCTCTTTAAGGCCCTCATCATGCCAGTTGATACTGTGCTCTAGTAGTGCATACTCCCAGATTTTTTATGAACTAGCCAGCTGACATGCAGTAAGCCTGGAGCTTTCGGGGTCCCTGTAGCTCTGGTGCCCTGCGGGCAGTTGCTCAATTTGTCCAGTGGGTAATCCAGTATGTAAAACGGTTGTATTATCATTTGTGGCTCTGGAGGAGCTTCTTCAAGTCTGAGGGCTTCATATTTTTAAGAGAAAGCCTGCATTACACACTGGGGGCGTGGGGTCTGAAATACATGGAAATTTACCATGCTGGGTCTAACAAAAATACATTATCAAGTTGCATTATGGGAAATGTAGGATCCAGCATTTTTTGGAGCTTCACACATAGTAGTGACCATCTTTCTTTAACCATTTTTTTTTTAACTTTTGTGAGTCCCCCAACTTTATGGAAGTGCAAAACTGAATTGCTGCTCTTTAAAACCTTTACCTTCTGCTGCTCTGTTTTTGTTGTTTGTCACTGCTAAAATTTAAACTCATGCTAATATGAAATGGGCATTTTAGTGCTAATATTATTATCGACATTGTCCTACTGCTACACTATCTCTACAGGGTTCGTACAAAGTCTTGAAAGTTTGGAAAATGCTTAATTTTAACCGTTATATTTTTAAGGTTAGGAATATGCTTGAATTCAAATATACTCCTTGAAAAATGCTTGATTTTCAACATAATAAAGGAAAGGTCTTTTCTTGTGTTCACTCGTCATTCATAGCTAGATAAGTCCTCTGTTGATCCCTTTCTCTGGAAATTAGGAAGCATGAAATAATCATGATCAAAACATTAAAACAATCAAAGTTAATATGAACAGCTGGTAAAATAAATAAAGTGACAATATATATTGATTGCTGTGGCCATAAAGGAATTCTGTAAACGTTTCTTTTTTTGCAATTACATTTATAGTAACAATTTGGATGTGATGATAAAGGCTTCAAGAGTCTAGACATTTTTGGTGTAGGTACCTTGAAAGTTCTTGAAAAGTGCTTGAAATGTACTCTTATAAAGCTGTACGAACCCTATCTCGACAACCAGTGCTAAGTCAGAGAACAGTGTATTTACAGTCCTTGTGTTCTGTTGCCAAGCGATATTGATAATAGAAGTGTGTTTACACGACCATGGCCCTATGACAAAACAAATCATTTGATTGTAGAGGTCTGTTGAAACTTTTTATTTTATGCCCAAAAATATGTCAGCAGGACTGATTTTGAAGAAGAGTTTGTTGATGTTTGGTCTTCCTCTGATAAAAGCTCCAGACTGATGGATGCTTAGAAAAGCTCCAAGGGTCCTCTCAGACTACTCTATCTCCATTGTAAAAACCAAATTAACTTTTCCCCTCGCATCTTTCTCCTTCCTATCTAACATCCTGCTGTCAAATGCCAAGGCCTTCAAAGACTCACTTGTTTGTCCACGGAGCGCTTCGACTCCTGCCCTCCTCCTAATACTACCTCACTGTTATCCACTTCAATCCTTACTACCCTCCCTCCTTTCCACAGCGGCTGTCTCCTCTTCCTGTTTTCTTCTCTCCAAATACAGAGAAATCTATTTTCCGTCCAACTACAGTGAGCAAAGTTAGCACTAGCACTTTTTCAAACCCTTCAGTATCATTAAATAGATCTGACTGAGAGGCTTTAAATTGTATAAAGGATCTGACTAGGGAGTGTTTAAGACTACAGTGCTGCACTGTTCAATTAGTATGCAGATTGGACATAGTGTTGTGCCCCCAGATGTGTTTCACTGATTTTCTTTATGGGAGGTGATATGAAGCAAACACACACCCACAAAGCGCTGGAAGACAGCTGACACTGTTTACCTTCTCTATCTGTGTCTCTATCATTAAGTATCTGGGTGAAGAACTGCTGCTCTGGGACCAGTTTAGACCCCAGCCCATGTTAAAAATGTCCACAGTCATACTATCTGACCATGGGAAATAGAGTTCATACTCTGCTTCAGTTATCAGGGAGGCACCGTGGTTTGAGTGTGTTCTTTTTTCTGGTCAATTTTAGAAAACATCAGTAACATCTAGCATCTAGCAGCGTGACAACATGGCTTGTTTTCAGTACTGTTTCTGCCTTTCTTATGATTGCTTAAAGCTACACTAATCAACATTTTTATATCAACAACGGGTTAAATGGAAGGGTTGCTCATTGTGATGAACCCACAGATCTACGGAGCGTTTTCACCTGTTTTGGATGTTCCCAGACGCAGCAGGCAGTTGTTGTTAGTGACAAAGCTCTGATAAACCCACAGTACACTACCTGGTTAGCACCAAACAGCAGACAGACACAGTTAGCGACTAACTAGTGAACATAGCGGGGCATTTAGCAGCTAAAGAGCCAGATATTTCCTTCGGAATTGGTGAAGACCAAAACAGAGCTACAAGGAAAGTGAATATTGGATGTGCATTTGTCAGGTGTTCAGAACCATGACTCCACATGAATACTAATGTGGCTCCGTGTCTGCTGGATGTGTAAATATGCACCCGTTTGCTAAACCCTTAACCATCACAACTTTATAAAGGTGATAATGGCTGTGTCCGAAATCATCAACTACTCACTACATAGTCCACTATATAGTGAGTTCGCCATTTTGTAATGCTGTCCGGGTGGCGACCCTCTGAGGATAAGCGGTATAGATAATCCAGATGTATAGTGAGGGTATAGTTATACCCTATATAGTGGACTCCTACAATGCATCGTGTACAACCGATGGTCACTAACCAAGCACTATATACCATCATGCATTGCGCTGAAAGAAAAATGGCAGACGGACGAGAGAAGAGAGAACAGCACGAAAATAATGTTTAGTGTGAGCAGAGCAGCACATCACAACACGGCCACGTAGTATTTTATATTTATTAATTTGGGAAAATACGCTTTATAATAAAATGTATTTATCACAACATGCTTGCAGGTATGGATGGTTCATCAGCTGATGTTGATCTGACACATTTTAATTGTGCGACAGTCCATGTAGTCCATGTCGCCACCCAAGTATTGTTTTTTTCATTTTGCCATTGAGTTTATACAGTCCTGTACATAAAACTCCCTAGATAATGAGTAGGGAGTAGTGAATGAGTAAATGATTTTGGACACAGCCAATATGTCAGTGGTCTGTTTTCCGCTGCCCCCAAGTGGCCAAATAGATCAATTACTGCAGCTTTAAAGGGCAAGTGGATAAGTGGAGTGGACTCCATAAGCTTATAGATGCTGGCTCCAAGAAAGCTCCACCTTCTTTTTTGAAATACAAACTCAAAGTGTGTTTGCTGTGGCTATTTCTTGGCTGAGAGCAGTTGCCAGGAAAGCAACGAAGACACCACGAAGTTGCTGCAGATGTTTATTCTCCAGTCTTTATGCTAAGCTAAGCTAAGCTAACTGGCCGCGGGCCTCATATTTAATGGACAAATATGAGCGTGGTAGCGATTTCCTCGCCAGAGAGAAGTAAGCATATTTCCAAAAATGTCAAACTCTTCCCCTAAGTTGCAGAACTACTGCATTACTACATCCATTGCTCCAATAAAACAGTATTCAAATTGTATCACAGTTTCTCTTACAATACAAAGTCAGTACTTTTTTTCCCAGTCACTATTGTCTCAAATGTTCACCCCTTCTAATAAGTGCGCTGCGGACATTTTGAAAATAAATGAATGAGATTTTAGGATGGTTAACCCAAATCACACAAAAACATACTTTGTCACTCACTCCTAGTGGTGTCTAGTTGTGGATATAATTTGGGTTTTACTTACCTGTGTTCTGAGACACATTATCTGCTGCTGGGACATCTCCCACAGCCCAAAACAAAAGGATCCATGGGATTTCTTAAAGTGGATATCAATGTTTCCAGCACCACCACAATCCACAGACCTAGCTGTGGACTGTTAATTGTGAAAAACCTTTGAAATTAAAGATACTTGTCCACAGTACAGTCTGTGGATTATCCTGAGGAACTAGGACATTTTGTCATCTAGTCACTTTGTGGAAAGTTTCTCCTTTTTTAAATGTCACTTTTCAAGAATATAATTCTATCCATTCCCATCAAGGCGGTACATCTCTCAGCAGGTATCTTAATACCGAGGCAAATCAAACTAAATCCCATCGCTCATGCCATCTATTTATTTGAGCAAAGGGGTGACCTCACACCTGCCACTACCAGTATAGTCTATAGGCTCATTTGGATGTTCTGGCTCCAGCAGCTGACACAGGTAAACCCAAATCTAGAAATCACTTACTGATAATGTCACAGATGCTACAACATCTCAGTGTTAAGTTAAAGGTGCATTAAGTAATGTGAATTCCATTGGCCTCAGTTACAGCTCACCACAACTTCAGTGACCACTGACATTCCAATGATTGGAGGCTTTTTTGTTCAAAGCACAGCCTTCAATGCAAGTGTGGAAAGCCTGAAACCAGCAGATATTTTATGATTTCCATTTTGAGCCACAGGATAGTGAAAATCATAGCGATTAGCCCTTTAACCTCAGTTAGGAGTTTATGTGTGGATGCTGCTTTCTGAGAAGCGTTTAAGAACAGAGCGACCGGTGTGGAGGCTGAACAGATGCCCTCTATTCCTCTGAGGCAGCTGGGCTGGATCCGAGCCTGGCTGAATCCTCCCAAATAATGCTGAACCAAACTCACCCACATCCATAAGACACACAGACACACCCCAGGGCGACACACACACACAGAGAGGCACCCATGAGTCCATGTGCACACTTGAATGCAAAGACTCAGTCAGTCACACACACAATTTGAAATGAACAAATAAACACAAGGGCACCCCCACACACTCCCACACACACACAAATCAAACTGCTGAACAGACCTTGGTTTTAAACCAACAGCTCCACATTGTGCACAGCACTTGCTTTTTGAAGATGCACTGATATTTTGGACCTGCTGACCACTAAAGCTGACAGGATTACATCATCTGGCTCATGAGCAGATAACATCTTGAGTGATCACTTCAGTGGAAGAGCAGTTTTATTGCACATTATGCCTGGACAAATCCCACTAGCAGTGTCTGTGTGTGTTTGTGTGTGTGTATGCTGGCAGTAGAGTAATATGTCTTCATGCTGAGGTATTTAGTATTGAAAAAACTCTCCATGACCCCTGTTTGTTTACAAAAAAATCAAAGGTTGAGTGGTGCCATGTGGGAGCAGTTTCAAAAGCGGCTGCGCTCTCAATGCCTCTTTACGATGACATGTCAGCTTCAACAACATCATTTGTATGCTAGATAATAGTACATCCTGTCTTTTAACATGATCCCTCAATTGATATTTGAAAATAAAAGATTTTCTTTCAAACAGTGAGAAAAAAAGAAATAAATCTGTTTCATTATAAAAGCCTCCTCAGTTGGCGAGCTTCATTCAGAGCTGTGAACAGATCCCATCTCCTCTGATGAATCTTTTGTGGATCTGCTAAAGAGAGCTGGTAAATGCTGAAATCAGTGCACTGGTGCTATGATTACCAGACAACTGGATCCAGTTCAGGTCAGACCAGGCCAAGGGTGTAGGTTTGGCTTCAAAAGTGGGGTGGGGGGGCACAGTGAAGTCATTTTCTTCATTTATATACATTTATTACATCTGGCAAATAATAAATTATGATTAAATTGATCATGCTTTCTATAATAATGTTAGTATACCAAAGAAAAGCCAAGCATTATAATGCACTAACCCCAATAATCATCTATAATTTCCTTGATAAAGACCTGATACTTTATGATAAATATTAAATGCTACTTCAAATGTCAACAATGAACCTTAATAAACAATGTCTATTTCTAGCTTTACTATAAAGAGCACTGTCTTTTACTGCATTATCTTTGATTGGTGATCAGTTCTAGCATCTTTTTAGGAGAATTATCTGTAAATAAAAACTGCTAAATGATGTTTTTACCCCAATATGCAGAGAGACCAGAGCAGTGTCTGCAGTCTTCCTCACAAGCTACATGTAGCCCCAACAACCACCACCAAGAAGGTAATGCAGCTTGTATGTTGCCTGAGAGGCAAAAACCAGGGCATAACAAAAGTTAGGAAATCTCTCTGCACAACATTTTGATCAACTCAGAACTTAGTGTATCAATCTCCCTTGTGTCAGGTCAAGTGATGGCTTGATGCATGATGCAGCTGATACATTGGTGGTGGGGGTGGTGGTGGGGGTGTTGCTGGTCAAAGTCTCCATCAGACAAGTATTTGAAACATGAGATTTTTACCTGTGTCAAAAAATCAATTTGCTGAACTGAACAGTTTATAAAAAAACTAAAAACATTTCATCTGGTTGTCATGGTTACCTGGCGTGGAGCAGAGCTCACCTCTGACCCTTGTCTGACCTTCACCGGCCCGAGGCAAGTGTCATAATGGAGATCAGTGAATTTTAACTGGCAGTGTCAGCTATATTCCCAGAGACCCGCTCTGTGTCTGATCTAACAGCAGCGTTTGACCTCTATACTCTTGGTGTTACATCAGCTGCGTGAGCTAGAAAATGCCCCGAATGCTCCGATGAGGCACGTCATGTAAAATAAATCACTTTATTCCTCTAAATCAAACCAGAGCTGTCTACACAGAGAATCTGGAAGATATTTCTGAGAATGTTCCTGTGGGTTTTTGACTTCTTTGACAGTATGTTTTCTTTCCATTGCATATATGCTTGTTTATATTGAACTTGTACTTGGCAGACTGATTTTAAAGCAGCTACAATCAATATATTTTTCTAATAACTATGTATTAAATGTGACAATGTGACAAACCTACACAGAATTATCACCTGATGCATGATGCGGAGCCCAAGTGCAGGACACACAGACGCTGGAGTTTATTTGTATATTGGGAGGCAAACTGGGGTAATGGAGGCAGGCTGACAAGGTGGGTGGCTGACGAGCATACAGCAGAGCCAGTAAACTGGTGGAGATGGAGTGGACCTGAAGCACAGGAAATGACAAATTAGCACAAACAAGAATAGTTTCACAAACTATCTTCAAATATAGCAAAAGTTCTTCTGAGGCCTGAGAGCTTGCTACCGCAAAAACTGAAGCAATGATCTGGCGATGACTGAGCAGCAAACCAGGGTAGATCAGCTGATGACTGGCAGTTGCGCAGACTGATTGCAGACAATGTGTAGATGAATGCCATGCCCTCCAAACAGATACACACACACACAAAGAGAGACAGCACAGGAGACAAGAGGGAGGGGGGAAAAGAATACCAGGAACCCAAGGGAGACTAAGGGCGTTTTCACACCTAACCTGTTTGGTTTGGTTAAAACGAAACCTGGTGCTTTTTCCCATTTAGTGCAGTTCATTTGGGCAGGTGTGAACACAGTTATCGCACTCGGACCAAAACAACTGTACTGAGACCCATTAGAAGAGGTGGTCTTGGTCCGGTTCCAAATGAACTCTGGAGCGGTTCGTTTGTGGTGGGAACGTGATCCGACCTCGATCCGACTCAACTACCAGGTGTAGGCCTACTACACCTACACACTACCTAGTTTGAGCTAAACGGCTCCTGTAGCCAGATGAGCTTTGCATTCTGGGATGTGGCAGAGCAGCAAACTGTTTCTAGTAGTAGCAGCTAGCCGGCGAATGAACCAGCAATGTTTCTCTCACAGAAATATGCACTAGTTCACAACACTGAATTAACTTTCTTCTTCTTCTTTGGTTTTACTGGCGGACTACAAACCAACGTCAATGGTGCACACCGCCACCTACTGTACCGGAGTGTGTAACATTCCCACAGACATCTGACCAATCAGTGGAGTGAACGTTCTCACATGGTTTGCAGTGATGCGTTTAGGATTTTGTTGAATTGGTAAGAGACCCTTTGATAGCAATTCTTGGGATGAAACTGGATGTAGTCCACGGTAGGAAAAATAAGTATCTATTACAAATATTACTAGGTAATGGGGGAACATTGGGATGGATAATTGAAGGATCACACATGAGGTGATCTAATGTGATTTTTCTTAAAGTGAGACAAGATGCTTGGGAACTGTAATTCTTTGATAAATAATTTGGATATTTTTCTGTGTAAACTGGACTGAATGTGTATGTTTATGCAAGGTGAACTTATATATATACATATATATATATATATAAAACCCACGTTTAGTTTTATTTTTATATTTTTGTGTTATTTACGTTGGTTGTTTTTAGTGTAGAGATTATTATTTCAACTTGTTTGATTTATTTTTATACATAATTTTATACTGAACTGATCGGATATAAAAGACCTTAAGAATATTGTAACCCCTTGTAAAGGAAAACGTCAACTTTGTCGAAATACTGTTAATGTAAAAGAAAAAGTTTCAAAACAAAAAACTTACTAACGTGCCTAAACCTAACCAAACTGCGACCATTTCAGAACCTTAATCATGTGTTTATTATTGTTACCATGATGACGACGGTCCGTAAGCCTATATATGTCGTTTTGGGAGTCATTGTCAAACAACCTCAGTTAGGCTGCTGTGGTCTCTACCAACTCTTTAGAAAAATGGCTTGCTTTTTAGCTACTAAATGCACCACTATATTACCTAGTCACTAGCTTTGACTGTCACTGTGTGTTTTTAGGGCTTTTTTTTTTTTTTACTGAAAACGAAAACATTCCAGAGAGCTCCAAGAGTGAATCAAAGCGATTAAGTTTCATGAGATGAAAGAAGCCAGGAGGGACCCCTTTCATATTACACAAACCATTTGATCAATTGTTCATATGATAAATATTGATAAGTGCAGCTTTAAATAAAGTTTTTAGATGTAAAAATGTAACACACCTCACTCCCATTGGTTCTGTGGTGCAGGCTTGAGGTCTGCAGTAGGACCGTCTTATTATATATGACATCACTTTGGTTATCAGCCTTATGTGCATGCAGCTGAAACACTGCCAATGGATATAACAAAAGCTTCACAGTCAAGTTATTTTTATGTTGCTTGGAGCTATTTGTCGATACACTAATACTTCACAAACACACAGAAAGAGACAGAGAGACGGAGGCAGGGAGGCCTTATTAGCTCCTTTACCGTGACATTTATCCGTAGTTCTCGCTCTTCATTACTTCCATCAGTAAAGGTCAGGCTCGTGCATGTGGGCCCTCTCAGGTGTTTGGGCCCCTTACCCTGTTTAAACAGCTGCTACCCAGGAGCACATGGGGATATTACTTCATTACTCATGTGTTTACCTGGTGAGAGGAATCAAATCTGACTTTACTCATTAGGCAAAAGAGAAAAGGAGGAACAGGGGGGGTGTCATGACATTTGCAGTGTGAGAGGTGAGGCACACAGAAGTCTCTACTGGCTTTTCCTCAGAAGACTTCTCTGTGAGGTGTGAAGGCTGCTTGATGGTGGTGGTGGTGGTGGTGGTGGNGGGGGGGTTGGTGGAGGCAGAGCTTCCTCTGTCTCTCCGCATCCCGGTGCATTGAGAAGTAATTGAGCGCAGTGAAAGCCGAGCATTCATTCAAGGACCTTGGCTGGCTGCTGCCGAAGCTTGGAGGCTCAGTAGTGATTCAGCAGCACCGCGGAGCCGCGGGCAGGAGATAAGAGGAGGAGAAAGAGAAAGGCAGGCAAGAAAGGAAAGAAGTGAAGGAGAGGAAAAAAGAAGAGGAGAGCGCGAGCCGCGCGCTGGATTGGAGCCGTTATTTCGTTGTCGAACGACAAAACCATGCAAAGGAGGATGTTTTTAAACCGATGAAAACTTATCCTCCCTCGGCTAAAACCTTCAGCTTTTACACAAAATTAACCTAAACTCCATTAAATTCGGATTTCACCGGATTTCGCGGACGCGTCGAGCGCACTGGACCTATCCAGGGGTGTAGCCGTGGTGCTTCTCGTGCGTCTTTGCGCTGTTAGAGGCTGTGTAAGTGAGTGTGAGTGAGAGCTGGTGGAGGATCAGCCGGAGTGGCCGACCAGTCAGAAGGATGCTGGAGGGCAATGCCTGCAGAAAGAGAGGATGAGATTTGTCGAAAGGCGCTGGAACTGCTCTCCGACCTGTGCTCCAAGGGAGAGGTGCAGGACGACAACTGCCTGGATTTCATTTACTACTTCAGGGACTTGGCCAGACCGCGTTACACGGACTCAGGTTAGGCTCCACAACATTCTTTCTGAGAGTTTAAAGTAGACTGGAGTTTTATTACAGGCTGACGAACCCACAGCTGTCTTAAAACTCATGTGAAATATGTGGTTTATATGGTTAAAGTGATAGTTTGATTTCACCATGCGCTCCAATGAATTTCTATTTTTTGAAGAATCCATTAGTATCTCAAACAGACATGTTTCCTTTTATACACAGTTTCTTTTAAACTTTCCAAGCTGGGATTAAAGATAAATATAAAGAAATGTGGGATTTAATAGACCAAATTCAAGCGCTAAATGTTACTTATACTCCTTTTTTGTGTCCTTACATGCAATCAATCATCTTGCTTTGAGACATTAAGTTGTAGATTTAAGGGATCCTAACATTAAGGGGTGTGTGTGCAAATTAAAAGATGATTTTTCTTTGTCCCTTAGTGGTCAGTCTGAAAAGAAGAGAAAACCCTGCTTTTCTGCAAATAAAAAGTAGCATAAACACACTACCACACTGTGTTCCTGTATGATCCCATTTCAGTAAATGTGAGAAGAGTGTGATTTGTGAACTTGTTGCTCGCATCCATTAGCACCAGCAGAATCTATGAAGCATTTCAGACCTATACAGTATGTGTGTGTTTGTGTGCGAGTCCACCACAGCTTCCATCATCCTCCTCGAACAGACTGAACTGTGTGAGTGTTGGTGTGGTTTCTCTTTTACTCTGGCTGAAAAAGCCCCACCCGATATTCCCCATCGCATCCCAGCACTTTGCAGACATGGGTCGAGCAAAACAAAGAAGACCAGTCATCTAATCCAGTTAGACTCCCAGCCTGAGGTAGTTGGCTGGAATTTCTTCAATATTGGCATCAGAAACAGTATTCTGATCAGTCAGGAGGGGTTTGCTGAAAAGAAAGCGGCCGGAAAAGCATTCTTGCACACTTTGAAACTTTAAAAAAGGCTCAATCTGTAGGCCTACTATATACAACATTACATTACATTTTTGGGAAATATAAATATTTCACTGCAAAACTCCCTAGGGAAATTGTAGGAGTATTACAGGGATACCACTCACGGGTGGTCCCTAAATACCAGAAAACTTGAGTTCTTTTCTTTAGAGAGGATTCCACAAAACCAGTCATCTCCACCTTACTGTGTAACATGTTCAGTACAGTACAGTACGTGTGTGTGTGTGTGTGTGTGTGTGTGTGTGTGTGTGTGTGGGGGGGGTTGTTGGTGTTATTAGAGGATGGGCACATATACATATCAGAGCATGTAGGCTATTGGATTATAATTCCCATGCATATATGATCTACAGTGTACATACAGTACAGTAGGCATGCTTGTGGACGTATTTCTCTCCTCCTTGGTGTATGTGTGTGTTAGTGAGTGTTTACATGTATGTTGGTTTTTCTTTGTGGCTGGGCCGCTGCCTTTAAACATGTTACAACCCATCATTAAACATGTATGATGAAGAGGAAGTTCAAGCTACCAGAGTGGTTCCCCTGAGGAGCTGTGACCCACTTCCTCTTGTATTAGACTGCTCTAAATGTGCGCACACACACACACAGTTTGATCCACAACAAACAACTATCCCTGCGAGTGGCTAGGGGAGAGACTGGACCCTGGCTTCTGCTCTCTATACTGGAAGCTGAGACCCCCAAACAAGTGGTTTCACACTCAAAGACAGAGCCACAGGAGGAATCACTCTTCCTACTTGCACCATAACAGGCACATAATGGGTCCACATGAGACGATGATGTGTACTACTTCATACACCGCAAATGTACGAACTAGTTCTTGATCATTTAAGGTACAAATTAGTAGCAATCCACCCTGAATTAAACGCACAGTAACAATCTTTCCAGCACGCAGTCGGTGCTGGCTATTACCAATTTATATTTGCTTCTGTTTCTTATTTTAATAATCGGATGCAGAGAACAGGGGTTTGCTCAAGTTTAAAAACAATATTGGCACACTATTGGTGTCTATCAACAGAAGGATCTGCCTTGAAAACTTTTTCATTTCAATTTCGTTTAATGGAGAGGTGAGTTTTAACATGCCTTCAGTTTGGTTGCCCATTCTGTTGAACACGGTCGCCCTTGATCTCAGGGGGGAAGCCAGTGAGGGATCATGTCCTTATGGCTGCACTAGCAACACCAGTAGTGTTTGGGGCGCCTGTGTTACACCTGCGGAAAAACGGGCAGAAATAATCTCGAGAGTTGCAGTGTGGTGTCTCCTCACTGATAACTTTTAACACAATTCTTTTGCAATGCATTTAAATGCATATGTAATTTTGAAATAAACATATGTACATATACATAAACATTATATAGTCTTAATACATACCTTCAAATATTTCTAACCAGGGTCAAGTAGCTACGGTTCACTTTCACAAAACCTACAGACAGGCATTAAACATAACAATGAAAAGTATATAAAATACATGTACACATGAATTCACAGTCAACTTAATATGGCTGCTCACACCTTACTTGACAAAACTTAATTGAACTGAATATTTGGTCATATGTTTTCTGTGTGTGTAGCGTGGAGGGGGCTACAACTGCTTTCCTATGTTGTATAATGACAATAAAGCTGAACCTTGAACCTTAACTCTAAATGCTACACATTAACGCTACTGGTATTTTAATGTAAGCAAATCATTACAGCCACTTTAAAGGTGTAAAATAATGATAACATACCTGACAAATGGGGAGAGATAATCACAAGAGTGACTGCGTGGTGCTTTTTCACTAAGGTGTTATTTTTATTATGAATGAGGAAAATACCCCTCAGTATGTCGCAATTGATTTCAGCCTAGCAGATCGAGATCACTTGGCACATCACCAATAACACGGTAATCACCACTTAATGAAACAATAAAGAATTAAGTGAACAATTAAAGTCATAATTTACTTTGTAGCATTTTATCCCTGTTTAAACATAATGGATTTTCTGTTTCGCACCACCTGGCACAGCCATTCAGCACACGAACAAACAAATCTTTAACACTAAATCTTTAAATTGAACTGAGTGTACTTAATGATACTGTAAGTTTTACTGATTTATTCTGTAGCTTATCGCATTGTGGCTTCCCTCACTGGTGACTGAAAGTGCTCAATGCTATCTCATGTGTGATTGACTTAGAACTTTACTTCCTGGTAAAAAGCTTAAGGAAACACTTCAAAATCCAAACTCTTTTGCTGTACTGATATTTTAGATGTTTACTAAGCTATTAACATTATGAACATAACTTAAATAGTACTAGTTTTATACTGAACTGAGCAAAACAGTTTAAACTAGCAATAGACTGAACCTTCTTAAAATCCAAGACTAAATTGAGTTGTAGAGTTGTACCCTAAACTATTGGAAACTACTTTGTGCCTTATGTGCCTGTTATAGTACCTTTGTGATAAATGTTTTCCTTAGTACAAAATGTACTCCTCTTGTACCTCTATTTTTGAATGCTTAGCCTGCTCCTTAGTGGACCTCCACGATGGCACCAGGTGTGGGTGCTAGATGGGTGACGCAATCGCAAAGTCTTTTTGTTGGCCTCATTGAGTTTTACTCATTCAAACTTCCCCTTTCTACCTATGAGACAAATACAATGAGAAAATATTTTCAGTTTCAGTTTTTTATATATATTGCATATATCGGTTAAATATGTATGTTTAACAGCTTTACTATTACGACTGTATATTGAAGTGATGTGTCAAACTAAGTAACTATTTCTGACCATATGGGTAAAGTGCAGTTGTATTGACCCCCACAATGTTTGGCCACAAATCTGTGAGGAAGATGATTTACTCTACGGGCTTCTCTAATTAAAGACAATGATTATCGCAGGTCTTCCATACACAGTGGAGTTTCAGTCAGTATAATGATATTAAAAAGAAGGAAATCATTTGGTGACTTCTACAAACTTTTATACAGAACTGGGTTTTCTCTATAGAAAATGATTAACAATGGATAATTGAAGAACTCTTAAGCCCAGTTCAGACCAAAGATTTGCGATGAGACGAGTTGAAACTTGCAACTACTTGCAGTGCGCCGGTCTGCACCGTTCTGAAACCTGCCAGTTTACACCAGTATGACTAGATGAGACGGTGTATCGTTTCCATAGCAACGACTCTCTGTACTTCTGTTCTATCTGCCGGCTTTTCAGGCATTTTTTTGTAGCTGGATAATAATTGTAGCATCTTAAAATATGAATGAGGATAGTGATAGGGAGTTACTTGCTAGAACATTCCTAGTATTGATAAAACAACGAAAACAAGAGGGTCGAGCTGACTGACTGTTAAAACAAGCCTTATGTTCTAAAACCAGCCGCTGGCGACTTGACAAGCTGGGTCATCAGACGGCTTGAGTCGAGCTGAAACAGACCAGTTCACACCGCTGCAACTTTACCCTGCAACGTTCTAAGACAGTTTTGGCTCGTCGCAAATCTTTGGTCTGAACTGGCCTTAAAAGGCCCACCATGTGGTTGCCAGTTTTGAGCTTTGTTGGTCACTCCAGAGTTTAGCAAGTTTTGGATACCTTTTATTGGGATTGGGTTGCACCAGCAATTTGTAAACCCATCACTAAATTTGCGTGTAAAGTTCCTAAGTTCTTAACAACTACTAGCTAGTGATTCACTGAATTGGGATGCACCATTAAGACTTAAGGAATGTCTTAGCTAGTAAAGACTTAAGTAATGTGTAAATCGGTTGCTAGGAAATATTAGTTACTCTGTCCAATCAAAAGCAACCAACTATGTAAACAGGAAGTCAATGTAGCGCCACAAGGTGTAACATAACATCCAAAAATTACAACTTAAGGGTCCATGTGATATATTAAACTTAACTGCTAATCCAAATGTAGGTATGACTTTTTTCAAATTTCTATATGCACACATGGAGAAAGTTAGTAGGATTCATACAATTTATCGTAATAGGGAAATATCCGATTATGCTAACCTAACCAACATTATTTGGTCATTATTATTGGCATAACATTTCGTAGTTTGAAGTATATTGTATTCTTTTGGAAATATAATTTAAAATCCTCCCATGTTACATCATTATTAAACAGCATTTTGTAAACAAACACAATATACTGTTACTTTAATTTAAGAACAGCTGGTGCAACCTGCTCCTGTTATCCCACAGTTATAGAAGAAAATATAATTTTCACCCGTGTCTGTCTAACCTTCTCATGCTCAAACTCGTAGCTGATAGCATGCAGGGACTTATGACATGGTACCAGATAACAATGTCTGCCTCTGAATGGAACATGATGGTTTCATATTGTTACACTCTGAAGCAGAAGAGACTAATACAAGTCATAGTCATGGGAACAACGGTCCATCAAAAAGCACTTTCATTTCTGGGTCTCCAAGATGAAGGACTGATTAAATGTTGGGGGAAATAGGTTAGGTTTCATTACACCCTTGATTGCATTTCCGAGGTATTGTTGCCAGGCAACATAACATTATAGGATATTTGGTTTAGAAATATTTGAGTCTCTGGTGATATTCTTGAATGAGCTCAATAAAGTTAATGGCTCGTCTTCTCTTCTCTTCTCTTAATTTGAAATCCACTTACACAACATTCTCTTGAATCTCCTTCACATGAGCACAATCCTCCATGTGTTGTCTATGCACAATTATCCCCTTTTTTCCCCACTCAGCATTGTACAAGTTGATTCCAGGACATTATCCCCATGCTTCCCCTTAAGACCCACACTCTCATGACCTTTCACCTCAGCTATTGTCTCTTATTGACCCACTGCAGACTTGGCTGTTGCAGCTTATTGAACTGTACTCAGTGATGGGCTCCCCAGAGGAAAGACTACAGTCCATTGAATAGCTTAATGAGATGGCTGTAGCCTGAGGCCCACTCTCTGACAGTAGCAGGCATTGGACTCTGCAGAAAACAGTAAATTGGTCATAATCATAGGCTTTCTTTGTTTAATCTGCTCTTAATAATTGTATTATCCTGAAAGTTGCATCATCTTGTAGATATTAAAATGTATATACAGGATAAAAGTGAGTTTTAACAAGAGATTTAAAAGAAGACACTGAGTTTGCCTGCCTGAGACCTCCAGGACAGCACCACCTTTGTGGTGGTCATGTTATTAGTTTGACCACCATGCACTATGAAATTATCCAGTGTGCTTTTAAAGGGTTTCCTTATACGTCCCAAAGTGATACAATATAGAAAACTACAGAATCCTTACACAGAAGTGAAAATACAACAAGACTAAGAGTCTAGCCATGCTATTTGCTCTGGTGCTTTGATGATAATGTCAGCATGCTAACATGCTTACAGTGACAAAGCTAACATGCCAATGTTTAACCGGTATAATGCTTACCATGTTTCACCATCATAGTTTAGCATGTTAGCATGCTAACATGAGCTAATTAGCACTAAACACAAAGTACAGCTGAGGCTAATTGGAATGTCAGATTGGACAAATAAAAAAAAACTGACCTGTCGGTAGTGCTAGATTAACAATTTATGGATCACCAAAGTTATTAAAATTCATCCTTAGGGGGACAGGAATGTTTTACCAAATTTAATGGCAATCTTTGTTAAGATACTTCAGTTTGGACCACAGTGGTAGACTGACTGACCGACCTACAATTGCCATCCCTAGGGCCACGCAGCTAGTGTGGCTAAAAATCATTAAAACCGGACATTTCATACCACAGCTGTGTCATATATCTATGTGAGCTATTTTGTCATTTATAGTCATAAACGGAAATACAAAGCTTATGTGTGGGATGGAAAAATAATGAGAGTTGCTTTAAGAATGAATCAGCCATTCAACAGCGATGTTCACACCAGTACAGTAATTTAATTGCAGGTTCTTATCTGTGTAGGTGTGCTGGATAGTAAACATCATTGAGAGCATCTTGTGTGTTTCTGATCGGGGTCTGCCCTGCTCAGGGACTAAACAGAGGGTGTGATGGGCCTATAATGAACCTTCCTCAGAGGCACAGGGACCTCTGTATCCACTCATCACCACTAATGCTTACAACCACAGAGATGATACCGCACTGAAATAACAAAAATAAAACCAGAAATAAAATAGGCCAGGCTGGTATGTCCCCTAACTGCCTGAAGTCAGTGATCATGGTGTTCATGATTATTATTATGATGTATAGAGTTAATAAGAAACATAAGAAAGGGCGGTCTGTGTTTATACCTCCCAGTATCTCTAGGAATTCATATTGGACAAGTCTGCAGCACATGATTAGTGAACGTTTAGCGGCAATGCAGGAAGTAGTGTGGCCTATGTAGCGAGGCTTAAAGTAAGGGTGTGGAGATCTGGGTTGTGGATGGGTGTGTTGCAAATTCAACTTTCACGCTGGTGACTGCAGTTTGTGACTAGTCACACCAATTAATGCTGAGGTTTTTTTTAACCACAATATTTCCCTTACCTTATCAAGTGTTATAGGTTTCTAACCTTAACTATACCTTATCCATAGTTTATTTTCCACGATTTATTTAACCATGGTTTCTCCCTAACCTTAACAATACAGTAATTGCCTGTGGAAAGAAAAACATTCTAAAATGCCTTTCATTGGGTGTTAAAAACATTGGCACTCAACGTAATACTGTGTTTTGCAGAATTACCCAATATCAACATGCTCTCCAGTTATAGGGTTGATTTTTTTACACCATGGGTTAGCCTGATTGTCAGATATATATATATATATTTATATATATACATATTTTATCAGACTGAACTGCAATTTTGTTTTACTTCATTCATTTAGCCTGATATGGTGTTTCTGGCTAGTATTAGAAAGTCATCTGTTTTTCAAGACAATCAAAGAAATATGTTAATTGAAGAGTTATTAATTCTGTAAGTCAACACCCTGTACAGCTGAGTTAATCTCATCTAGGTATGTCGTCATCTTTGTGGTCATTTCCACATCACTATTTTTCTTGGATGTAGCTAGGTAGGTAGCTAGCTATGTAGGAAGATAACCCCACTCTTTTCTCCCACCTACAAAGCTGTGATTGGTCAATTGTTTTTCCAACCGAGGGAAACAGTCACCAGTGACCTATCTGAGTCACTGAACAAATCGGAGATGAGCAGTGATTCAGAAGCCAAGACTTTTATTTTGTTTGACTCAATAACGCAATCGTCCTGTAACTGCCATTTTGTAAACTAAACATATAAAGGATAATATAAAGGATGATATTTTTTGAGTGAATTCAATCATATACGATATTGGTAATAATTCTTTTTATTGACCGGGCTGGGCCGTGCTACTTCAGAGAAGTCTGCGTGGCCTCAACTTCTATGGTTCAGATTTTAGGAGGCCTCCGGTTGTTCTTGGACTTAGACGTGGATTGATCATGGCTATCACCTCCATCATTTTATAGGCTTCCGGCCTCAGGTAAGCCTGCATTGCCTCGGTTTCCATTATGGCCCAGGGATTATCCTGATTTCAAGTTTAAGTGTGTCTAAGTGTGTGGTTGTGAGAATGAGTTGTGATAGAGAGAGGGAGTCCAAGAGAGAGCAGGCAATATGAAAACACAAAATGACATGTAATCACTACATGTCAGTGGGAACACATCACACGACTAGAGGCCAAGGGACATGCGTGTGTGCATGTGATCAGTGCATTTGTGCTTGGTGACTTCTGGTCATTGGTAAGGACTCACAAGCCTCATACTGGTTACAAGCAGGTCTTTAGAGATGATGAATGTGCTAAACTTAAGGTCTTAAATATTTGTGTTTTATAATAGAGACCAGAGTTAATACAATGTGCAAAATTTGCTACAGTGGCTTCATGTCTCTTCCTGTGTTTGAGCCATGCTAACGATGTGGCTCTAGGGATGCCAACATTGGTCCACCACTTAAGATAAGCCTACTGAGGTTGACATTTGCAATTTTGAGTGAAATGTCTCAACATGTATTGCCATAAAAGTTGGTGCAGACATTCATGTTCCCCTCAGTATGAATTGTAACTTTGGCGCCTGAAGTGACCATGGTAAACGTTATATCTGCTAAACTTCAGCAGGTTACAGGCTACAGGTCACATGTTACCATTGTCACTGTGAGCATGATAGCATGCTGATTTTAGCATTTCACTCAAAGCACTGCTGTGTCTAAATGCAGCCTGACAGACCTGTTAGCATGGCTGTAGACTCTAAGGGTGTTTTCACACCTATAGTTCGTTTGCTCTGGTCCGAATCAGTTGATGAGTTTGTAGACTTGGAGCGTTTTCCCCTTGGTTTGGTTTCTTTTCACACAGAGAAAAATCCAAGCGAACTTGGAGTTCTGCCGCGTCCCAGAATGCAAAGCACACCTGGCTACAGGAGCCGTTTAGCTCAAACTTGTGGAGTACACCGCGTAGTTGGGTCGGATCACATTCCAACCACAAACGAACCGTACCTAGACCCTTTAGAGGAGGTGGTCTCGGTCCGGTTGTTTTGGTCCGCACCTGAGTGCAATCACTGTGTTCGCACCTGCCCAAACAAACTACACTAAACGGGCAAATGCACCAGGGTTCGTTTTAACCGAACCAAACAGGTTAGGTGTGTAACCAAGTGACTGTAACCACATAGACATAGACATCACTGGATTACTTTTGATATTGAAGAAAAAAAATGATAATTATGAAGCAAGTTAAGGGGATGAGTGATGTTATATTTTATTTATTTTATGTGATTTACATATCTAAACTGATTTATCGATGTTTGCCACCAGACAGAATCTAAACTATAACTGGAAAGAGTAAGTTGCACTCATTCCAGCAGAAAGAGTACGATGTTGTGTCATGTGTCATGTGCATTATGATTTGACTAAGTGAGAAGAAAGGCAATTTTTCAGTTGGGTGCTGAAGCTTAAACAGTTCTAAACCTGTAGACAATACAGAATACTGATTGCACGCACAAGATAGATGGATAAAGACAAACTCAAAAGGTTAATGAATAAGTCCTTATTCCTGCCTAGAAACTCTCCTAGCCCCTGACAGGAGACAAATGTGATGGTGTGTGCATGTGTGAGTGTATGTCACAATAACACACATGCTAAATTAGACATGCAGAACTGGCAGGGACATTTAAATTTCATAGTTAGCGCTGTTGGCTCTCTTTCTGCTTGGGTTGCTACCTATTCTGAGGTTCAGTACAAATAAACTTTTCTACAGCATAGCTGGATAATCAGCCAACCTAGAGCGTGTTGTTGATTTACACAACACCTCATCAACGGGAGATTTAGTCCAAATCAATAAAAGCAGCCATCTGTGTGTCTGTTCACTTTGAGGTTTTAAGCTCGATTCACTTCAGAGGAAGGAGAACGCCTCTGCCAAGGCTTCTATCAGGAAAATCCATTCACATTGTTGAACAATGAAAATCTGACTCTGATCTCTTCCACTCATGTGCTTCCTGTGGGGAGACATTGTCTCTGGCCAAGTGACTTCAAACCTTTAAATGTATCATGTATGCAACAATTTGTTGATAGTGTAACGCTGGTTATTCTTAGCGTTAACTACCGTTACTACATTAAAACCAATTTCAGGACGAGGGTACAATAAGAGGATGGGGAGGCTTTCTCTGTCTCGCTTGGTCCACTTTTTATTAAGGTCCTTTTCAACATTAGGACAACGTAACCACCACAACCAAATGTGATAGCTCATCTCACTGTCTTAAATCATATCACTCCGCCAATCTTAACATCATTTACATCACAGGTAAGGTGCACCATATTATGTAGTTCCTGAGCAGCATACAACACATACACACATACATACATATGTGGTTACCATTAATTAAATAATGTAATAATTAACCCAGAGAAGGTAATCTCTAAAATAACTCTTCACAAAACTAAATCTCATCTTACAATAGCATTTGTGAAAATGGCTTGTGTCTTGTTGGTGTTAAAACAGGATGCTCTGCAATGTTGCTCTCATACTTGAACTTCCTGCAGTCAAACTCTAAAGCTATATCTATATATCGCTGCACATTCGCTTAGCCCGCTCCCCTTAGTTAGTATTGCTATGCCTGTCAAGCTTTCCATCCTCGCATGGCACATACTGTCAGCAGTTTACAAAGATAACGGCAGATTACATTGTGGAAACAATGGGATTTCAGACAGAGGCAGGCAAAAGCACCTTCTCATTTCTAGCCAGCGGCCAGCGATTTTGCTATGACTACTGTAGCTAGCAGATTTTATCAGCTGTAGTACCTATAGTAGCTAATAAAGCCAATGTTTGTGGTTGGTTAAAAACACTGTCTCTAGCTGACTTTTTAAATGTTTCCAGCCGATTTGTTTCAAAACAACAACCATGTAAAAAGGGTCTTAAATATGCACTTGACAGCTACATTCATGGGAAAAGACTGAAGCTAACACTGCGCGTTCCAGGCAAAAAGTCAGCATCCTCACTAGTTAATGATCCATATAGGATAGGAGACATGGAAAAAGCAGCACTGTTTTTGTATTGCAGTGGGCTTTAGCTTATAAGTCCTAGTTTTATCAGTATAATAAGGAAAAATGTTAAGCCAAATTTGTTTCTTCCTCAAAGAAGTTATGCTAGCTTTGGAAAGGCTTTCTCACACATAGAAAATGACTAATCAGATAACGACAATTAGCCCAACACAGGATATGGCATGGCAGCCCACCAGCCCAAAATGTATATAATTTCTACTAGCTGATAAGGTAGCCTCTGCCGTCATTGTATGTACTTGCAACACGTGACATGCATTGACGCAGACCATTGGCAGAATCAGAGAGCAAAAGTGATAGATGTTTCTTATTAAGTTACAGTTGTAAATAATCTTAACCCAAGCCCGAAGCCTTACGCAACAAAACAGCCTGAACCCGACATGCGACCGTTTAGAATCTGGTCAGGTTTCAGAACTGTAATGAGGACTAACCAATAGCAAACATAATGCTTTCTTGGATAATGACTTTGGCAGGGTTGCTGGAGTATAAACTTCCCTTAATCCAACAAAGAGCGCGACAGAGTTACTAACGTTCGCTCATTGTCCAGGACCGGCTCCCCCACAATAGGAAAATACAGTGGATGGGCTAGCTGTTAATGGGTTTTTGTTTTTTTTCAATTAACCTGTAAACCCACAAAATAAATGTATGAAACGCTCCTTGGCCTTGGAAGTACAGTAACAGCTTAGGTTACTACTGTTGGTAATTACTGTAACTAGTTAGCTGGACATGCTAAAGTTTGCAGCTTATGTTAGAACAGACAAACTCCATATGTTACAATTTTGCGTGTGTTTTATTTTGGAAAAGCTAAAACAAAACAAAATTTTTTTTTAAAGACACCACCCTCCAAACACTTGGAACACAAGTATCAATCTTCCTACAGCACAATGCACTCAACTTCAACAGGGGAGGGGTTTAGTTAACGGTCACTTTAGTTCATTCATTATTTCACAGTTTCAAAGTCACAAGAATAACAGTGACATCATTAGAATAGCTCTTCAAAGCAGAGTAAGTACATATTTGTTGAATGTGTTTGCATGTATGTAGAGAAGTAAAGATTTCGTGTTAAATTATGGTTGGTGACATGCATGTTCTCTGTACCAAAAGTGCAAAAATGAGAACACTGTGAGAGATTTTACTGCCTTATTGACCGCTTTGATGTAAGCCACCACTAATACCTCAGTAAGTATTAGACACTTTATACTTGTACCAGTTATTCCTTCATGCATATTCATAAACTCAAGCAACCCCACCACAGACAATTACACTAATCAAAAACCTCTCTAAGCTTTTTTAATTATAATTGTCGACTTCCTTTAGTGAGGAGGGAGCTTATTGATTATTGGAGCTTCTGAATCCAATTAACTGCCACCAGCTGTACAGGGTTTAGGCCTTGGTGCCTTGATTGTACCCTGCAAGGGGACTTGAAAAGCGGAGACACCCTGTGGCTTTAGAAAAAGCTCTAACAAGGTAATTGAATGAAGCCATGGGGTTGTCTGGGCTATTTTACTCATTTTAAAAAGCCAGACTTATCAGAGAAGGAGCAACAGTGTTTTCAATATTTTTTTGACTTAAATATTTAAAAAGAAGGTGGTTTGAAAGGAAAGTAAATAGCCTTGGATGGAAACAAGGTTTACATGAGGAGGAATTAACTGATATCCTCAGCTGTAATTTCATTTAGACACGGAAAAGCTGAATTTTGGGTGCAAAATATTTCTATTTTTCATGAAACAAATGCATCAACTATTTGGCACATCAAAGCAAGAGTACAGTGGAACAAGCTGCATGCTCTCTGTCTGTGCCAGCTGAGAACACAAGCCCTGCACTGTGTCTGGACACACACTAGATCATCTCTCCACTGCTTTCAATTAATCCCAGCTGGTGCCCAGTGCAGAGCTGCACGCAAGAGGGCTGGCTGTGTTCTACCTGCCTCATTTCACAAATCCTAGTGCTGACTGTGCTCTAATTCTAATGAGCATACTGTACAACACAGTGCTTTGCAAACATTCAGGCTTGTCTAGGTTTTGCCAATTTTATTGTGTTATTAAAATAAAACTATTTGCTAGTTTCCATGTAAATCACCCCATTATCAAACATAAAACAAAATGAGAACTCTATAAAATTAGTAAAAAATAAAATCAAGTGTGCATTAAGTACTGAATGTGTGAAAATTCTTTAAATTTTTTTAAATTTATGAATGAGAGATCATCTTTAGATTGCACCTCTGAATGATGGACTGCTTTACCTAAAGTCATTTAGTTTCCAGATCCACACCCACCTGTGTCAGGGAGTGTAGTTCAGGCAGCAGGAAAAGGAACCATATGTAGACAGCACAGGCAGACTGTAGCAGTTCAGTGATTATTGTTACTGATACTGTTATTTTAGCAGGTAGACAGGCAACAGGTAACTGGCAGGTCCAGGTTCGGGAGACAGAAGCACGGGGAAAACGTCCAAGATAGCAACAGGACTCACGGAAATCAGGACTCAAGAAAACCAGGATGAACCAACAACGGAACAAAGGAAGTGGACCGATATGAAAGGAGTGGCTGATGAGGAAATGAGGTGCAGGTAGGGAGATGGGCAGGGAAACTCAAGTGAAGGGAATGTGGTGATTGCAGAGCAGATGGGAGTGGTAGGATCTTGAATGCCAGGGGAAAGTCTGAGGGCATCTGGTGGACTAGTGAGGAAAAACACTGGGAAAACATACATTTAGCAGGAGAGGAGGGACAGGGAGACAGACTGTGACAACCTGTAATAAGAATAATGAGGTATTAAAGCTGCACTAATCAATATTTTTATATGATCAATGGATCAAATGTGTAATGTGAAAAGGTCCGTAGAGAGAAACCTAATGCAGTTTAAATAACAAACAAAAAACAATTAGTTACTCTGATTGGCTTTGGATTCTTTGACATGCTTTATTTAGGACCACATCTATGGGTATGTGGACCTGATTCAGACCCTAAAATAGCACCTCAGAGTGAGTTGTTCAAATGGTGCAATTTTCATCACATGGTAGCTAGTAGTATGAAAAGTAGCTAGAAGTATGAAAACTCCAGCAAAACTTGTAGTATTGAAAACACTTTCCCAATGCATTTCAGCCTCAGTTCATAGCTTGAGCTTTGATACATAGAAACCGCGTAAAATTAGATCTTTTTCACAACATTCCCCTTTGAAACATATAAACGCTTCTTTAAAGTTGTCTTCCTTGCCAACAGGGTAAATCAGCATTGAATCATAGAGCAGGACTGTTGCTGCACTGCTGTCTGGGCTGACATGTTCGGTCATGTTAGCCGCACCCTAATCAGTGATGTCACAGTGGGTTGTTTGCCTTTGACAGCTGATGCCAGGAGGGCAACATGAATGAAAACATTGATTATATGGACATAAAATAGATTCTCAGCACCCCACATCCATGTTCACAGCCACCTGCTTTGCTGAAGAAGCCAATGATAGTTGTTGCTATGGATACAATTCAACACTGTAATTTCCACACCTTGTACCAGTTAATAACATGTTCTATACCTTGACTTGATAGGTAGCCTCTCTGTGGCATATCTTTACGTTGGTTGTATCGCATAAATGATAAGCAGGCAGCTACAATAATACTGCAATAAGCTTTGGAAAGTATTCAGACCCCTTCACTTTTTGCAAACGTTGTTATTTTATAGATATCATTAAGATGGAAATACATTTTTAGCAAAAATATATTCAAATGTATTTTTGGCAATGAGGAGTCTGAATACTTTTGATTTTTAATACATTTGCAAAAACCTCTAAAAATGTGTTTTCGCTTTGTCATTATGAGTTTTTGTATGTTTAATCAACTTTAATCAGCCACTATATGTTGCATGTTTGGTACAGTAACATTCACCAGTTTAGTATCTCCCTATGTGACACACGTTCAGTCACTTAACAGGAAGACCTTGTTGTTTGATCTGTTTCATGTTTGTGTGTGTGTGTGTGTGTGTGTGTGTGTGTGTGTGTGTGTGTTACAGTGAAGATAATGGCTGTATTCGAAACCGCCTGCTATACTAGCAATACGTACTGATTTGGCCAAAATGTAGCATGCAGTATGCAAACAAAAAGCAAAATCTGCAGTATGCCAAAAATACCCGGATGTTGTACTGATTCTGAAAAAAACTCCAGTATGCATGGGACCAGTCTGCCTCGCCTACTGTTTCCCATAATGCAAAGCGCTAGCGGTGGTTTGCCATTAACATTACGTAAACTTAACGTAAACAAATTTGAGGCAAGTAATCTTCACTTATATTAGATCTACAAGGCCTCCTTTAAAAGTACTACTGATCCAACGGCTAGCCTATTAGCTTACTACTATAATTTCCCATAGAGGTTAGCGAGTTAGCTACCATTAGCTTGCAGTTTACTGCATACAGCCTGTGGTAGCTCATTAGCCACCAACATCTAGAACAAATGCTGTTAGATAAACTGAGGCCAGAGGTGCTGCAGGACCCTTTTGTTGCCATTAGCTGTGGTATTGTTCTGGTTATTTTACAGTATGCTAAGCCTGACCTAGCATAGTGTAAAATAAATCAATTTGGCAGTTTCATACTGCATACTACTATGAAAAGCAGTATGCAGTATGTAGTACATATGTAGTACATACTGCGTTCATCTGTGGTATGTAGTGTTTTCGGTGGTTCCGAAAACAGAAAATGTTCTTTTTTCTTCTGCAGTGCTGCCGTCCTCTGTAATGCCGGGTTCATAGGAGGCAGACATGCCCTGAAGCGTCGCGAATTGCTGTCTGCTTCCATTCGGCACCCATGTTAACCAATTGGGCTGTTCACACAGGAGGTGCCATGCAGCGGAGCTCCGCGGCCGGCTGGCGCTCTGCATCGATCGTTTCAGCGTCTGTTCTATTTTTTCTGCCTGCCGCGAGCAAATCTGCCACGAAAACACGTTATAAAGGATATAAATGATCTGATTCTGATAAATAATAGAATATGCGTCCTGCTTGCCAACCCCTTTTAATTTTCCTGCCGTAGTGTTTTTTACATTATGTACTTATTCTACATATTTGTCAGTTGTCTCTACACAGAGAGCGAGAGGGCGAGCGAGCAAGCAAGAGAGAGACGGGGAGAGAGAGAAAAAGATCAGCCCATAGAAAAGAACAGAATTGTTGACCGGCGCGGAGAAATGTGCTTCTGGTCTGAACAGCCAGGCTACTGTTCGCGCTAGAACTGACATATCGTGGTGCTTCGCGGCGCGTCCGCCTCCTATGTGAACCCGGCGTAATAGACCCTTTTCACGGCAGACATTTTGACTTGTCAAAACAGGAAAAGCACAGGTGGAATTAATAACATGAATGATGGCTGCATTCCATTTAGGAGAGCCAGTTCCAGGACTCTGGTATTGTGCATGCTCTCTCAATGACATGGCTTACTGGGACACTTAAATGGAATGGAGCTTTCCTGCTTTGACAAGTCAAAATGTCTGTCGTGAAAAAGGTCTATTCAGTGTAAAATACTCTTTCAACACAGTATAGGATACTTGATGCATCTATAAACGATCCAGTTGTTGCCCACAAAATTCAGAGATACCTCCAGAGAATACACAATTTAAGAAAAAATGGAAATTGAAATAAGTATGCATAGTTTTCTTCTTTGTTTAGTTTCTTAGTGAATCTGGGCTGAAAAAATCATCTGAATGTGTGACCTCTGTAGATTCATAATAAAGATTGGAAAATGATTTTGATGGACTCTAATTGCATCCATAAATTAGACCATACAAATATCTCACATTGTGCTTAAACACTCTCCACTGTTCCATTAAGAGATGCTCTCAGCTCTGTTAGCAGGAAAGACACGTAATAAAGGAAAACACTGTTCAAAACTAGAGCTAAATGCAATATATATATGACATATAACAGATGTTAAAAAATAGAGCAGATTTTTGATAATGTGACACCATTGTATCACCATTGTATCACAGGTATTGTCAGTTTATTATAGAGTCTGCAGGGCATTGTACTAAACAAGGATACGCAGTCTAGTAGCTTAAAAGAAATTCAGCCATTCTTTCTCTCTGTTGAGTCTGATTCAGAACGACTAGCAACAATGAAAAAGAGAACTGCAGAAGAAATCGGTGGTAGAGAAAGACACAGAGAGCAGAGTCATCTCTCTCTGTAACTCATTCTCTCAAAGTGAAGGAAAGAGAGAAAACAAGCCCATATCATATATACTTACTATTTGTGAGCACTATTTACATTCTACCTATTTTTGAGATGTGTGTTGTGCCCATTGAGGGCTGTTTCCCCTGGTTAGAGAAACAACCTCAGAGTTTAGTAGGTGGGATTTAGAATGGGAATGTCATCTTCCTACATAGTTAGCTAGCTACCTCACTACATTCATGACAAATAGTGATAGAAAACTGATTTACGCAGGTGCACATATTGCTGTAAGACGACTTACAAAAACAATAATTCTTAAATCAACATATCGTGAAGATGTTAACTGCTTCTAGAAACCACTACTTAATGGGTTACAGTGGAATCCGCAGTTCAAGTCAAATGGGAGAGATTTGGGAATCACATTACAAATTGTACATTTGCATTAAAAAAAAGATCAGAAGGTTAGAAGGTAAAGCTACTTGGGTGTGGTCAGTTGAAGGCTCTGTAACCACACCCAACAGTGATGTCACACTGTACTGACACAACCTGTACTCCACATCACAGCAGCCAGGTGAGAAACCACTGGAGGTGGAGATTTTAAAGGTTTTAAGTTACTCTTTAATAAATCACTTCAACAGACCTAAATAATAAGAATTTACAGTACAAACTTTTTTTTTTTAGCAACAAAAGAAAATGTTATACTGTATTTGCCCCTGTGGAGTCACAGAGACATTTGCTTTATACACTTTGTCTCTGCTATGGAGCACCTTTCATTCCTTTGTTACCACATTGATGGTCAAACGTTCAATCACAAGAAACCATTAAACCGTGTACAATATAGTGAAATACACGGGAGCAATCCATCTTGTGTGTACTGTATGCAGGAAGAGCAATGGGAAAGCATGGTGAGACAGTGATGGCACAGTGAATTTAAAGGCCCCCACATATTTAGAATTGTTTCAGGTTTTAATGGCTTGGATTTTATCATATGCAATTAATTTACTTGAGTTGAAACATCCATATGCGTGCCATAAATGTGACTTCATAATCAGCCAAATCAGTCTTAGTCTCCAGTGATTATTCTTTGGTTATGAAGGCTGTTTTGATTTTTTGTGCGACTATGTTGCATTTTAGCACCTCATCATCATCATTATCATCACGGTAATGTGTTGCTGTCTCTAATTATTGATATATTTGGATAATCCATGGGAGTAATTAATTTTTTCTCTTCAACTTTTGCCTACAGTGAGGAAATGTAATAGTTTTTTCTTCTCATTTAGTTCTCTGAATAAACACAGTCTGTCCTCCCTAGGGAGCCAGGTTTGTCTGTGCCAGCGTTTTTCACTGGCAAAGCTGTGTTCACTGTTCAATGAGTCTTTCTCTCTCTCCTTTCCATCTCTAGATGTGTCGGTGAGCCTGTTGTCCCTGCTGGTGACCACCTGTGGTCTGGCTCTCTTCAGCGTCTCCCTCTTTGTCTCATGGAAGTTGTGCTGGGTGCCACTGAGTGGCCGTTTCCTCCCAGATGTCCTCAAGGGGGCGCACTTCCTGGGAGGAGACCAACAGCCCGTCCTCACAGAGGTAAGGAGGAGAGGCTCATGTTCAAAAGTTAAAGTATTATATGTATAATTATTATAATCCTTAAGATTTTTAAAGATATTTTCCTTTTTGATTAGATAATTCACCCAATAGAGATGCAGATCAGTGGTGACCATATGTGGTGCCCCACTAACCACAAAGCTTAATAAATTATTATTTAACATTTGGAATGAGCAAATTAATTAGTGTAATTTAAAATGATAAAAGGAAGGAGAGTGTGTTAAGTCTTAAAACCCTGGTGGGAAGACAATGCTTGCCCTTGTGGACCAAATTTACATTACTGTGATACTGACAATTGCCTTTAATCCTTGTCACAACTCCAAAACATACATGTTCTACATGGTACTTTTAGCAAAGAAACTGAATGTTAATGTAAGTACTCGTCAATACTGATATTAGCTTCTACTAGACATATTACTAGTTACTACTAATTTGCAGATTAGATGTGCCTGCAACAGCACATGATAACTAGGTAGCTAGAAAGGCTAGCTTTCAAGCCTGTATTCATAATGCTATTGCTTTCTTAAAACAATGTTAATCAGTATATCATTAACCAAATGATCAGTTACCAGTGAAAACAACACAGACATTTATCAGTTCAGGTCTCGTTTGACAGCTCAGTTTTATGATTAATCACAGCCAAAGTACTTTCTATATGGAATATAGAAGCTTTTTCTTGTCTACCAAACAATTAGTCTCTTAAATAAAGATGAACTGGTCTACCAAGGCACAGTATCACTTTTGCTTAAAGATACACCCATTTTCTATAACTACAACTCCTCAAGGCCCCCAACCTAATTTCTCCTTCCCAAATTAGCATTTCTACAATAGGATTCACTGACGCTGTAAACACTGCGGTCTGCTGTGCAGGTGGACGGGGAGGAAAGGGAGTACAGTGAGGATGGCTGTGTGAAGGAGCCTTCAGGGCCCCCCTCGGCTGTGGCTGTCCCAGAGTCAGCCCTAAAGATAAGCCACACGTCACCTGACATCCCGCTGGAGACCCAGGCCAAGGTGGAGAAAAACCAGGTCCACACTCTGGCCAGGGACAGGGTCCAGAGACAGATCACTGAGCCTACCTCATCTGTACGGTCAGTACACATCAATCGCCAAAGTTACTGTCCAACTTTTGGTGTTAGCAGGTTAAACACAGATGGACACACACAGTTACACAGACACCTAGACCTCTGGGTTCAGAGATACTTTATCACAAGGTTGACAGCATATAAAACATCAGGCTTAAGGGAACACAGCGGCTTCAGCAGTTGCCTTACAGCAACAAAGACTGAACAAATAATATAGTCAGTGAAAATGGTTGTAATGATCTTCATGATTTGAATGATGTCCAAATTTTACACTTTATTACAGACACAACTCCATCCGTCGTCAGATGAACTTGTCCAATCCGGACTTCAACCCTGCTCAGTTCCAGCGCCAGGAGTCTCTGTCTGGTTTGGGTCGAATCAAACCAGAACTCTACAAGCAGCGCTCGGTGGATGCAGAAGATGGTCGTCGCACCGACAGCTGCGGGCGTCTCCACTTCGTCCTGAAGTTTGACTTTGACATTGAGCAGTTGATCGTGAAGATCCACAAGGCCCATGACCTTCCCGCCAAGGACTTCTCAGGGACCTCCGATCCTTACGTCAAGATCTACCTGCTGCCTGATCGCAAAACCAAACACCAGACCAAGGTGCACCGCAAGACACTCAACCCAGTGTTCGATGAGGTGTTTCTCTTTCCTGTGGCGTATGCTGAACTGTCGAGCCGTAAGCTGCACTTCAGTGTCTACGACTTTGATAGGTTCTCTCGCCATGATTTGATTGGCCAAGTGGTGGTGGACAACTTTCTGGATCTTGCTGACTTTCCCCGAGAGACAAAACTGTGCCGGGACATACAATATGTAACCTCGGTGAGATACCAACTTTTAACCATTCCTTTAAATTCTATCACTATCTGACTTCCTATTTTTCTCATTTGCACCACTGATGTTACATTTCTTAGTATAGCTTTGCATTTCTTACTGTCAGTACCAATGTAGGGTGTTAATAGCAAACAACTGACCTGAATGTTGTAGCGTATTATTTGCAGTTAGATATATTCGCAGGTCTGTGAGACCAGCAGTATCCATACATGCCTAAACTCCACGTCTTTTCTTCAGTCTGGCCAGAATCTGATCAAACAATCAAAAAGAGCATAAAACCCTGTAAAATGCTGTTAAAACAGCAGAGGGAAGGAGATATATTAATGTTTATTAATTACGTATTTCATTTCCCCTCCAAGTGGAACTCATCTGTGGTTTCAAGAGGCAGAGACATAGAAATATACTTTATACTTTTAGACATAGTTAATGTTTAATGAAAGCAGTCGGAAACACTTGGGGGTAGTGACCCAGATCTGCACTGACATAAGACTGGGGTTGGTTTGACAGAGATACAGCGACACTGTCTGTATTACATTATTCACTCAGATAAATCTACAGCGTTGGTACACTGAGTAACTCAGTAAGGAAGTTAGATCCTTTTTGCCAGGAAATTCCTCATGGTTCACCTGTCTTGTTGAGTGAGGATTGCAGTGTGGTGTGGTGCAGTTTGGGATAGAAACTCTTCTTTTCTGGGGTATTGGCAAACAGTGTTAGTGGACAATATACAGTGCATATGAGCATGATCACATATAATCAGTTTATGGAATAAGAATAGATCAGTAAGACAAGATTCTTTTGTGTTTATTACTCAGCCTTGGGACAGACTCAGTCCCTTGTGTCTAATCTTTTATTACAAAATGTACTCCTGAACATAATAAGACCTTTTGAAAGAACAGAAGTCAGATAGATAACTGAGTGAAGGGCGAGGATACAAGGTTCAGTGAAATTTTGCTACTAAACAATTAACATGAAGAAATGAGGCCAGCACTCTTGACTGCTAATTTAATCAATGTTTCTTGTGCTTTCTCTTTGTTGTACTGCTTGGACGGAGGCATGAAAACAGCTATATTTGTCCTTGTGAAAAGAATTCTTCAGTGCAGGCTGTATCGGCTGTGGGTTTTTCATTACATTCATAGTGACTGTATCATTGCTGAGGTTATATTATTCCCTGATATTATAACAATTAAAATGTACATTTGGTGCACGCAACCTAATCTCAAAAACTATTGGATGGATTGGCATGAAATTTGGTACACATATCCATATCCCCTTATGGATGACTTTTTATCAAGTGCTACATCAGGTTAAAATTTGAATTTGTCCAATCCTTTGGTTTATGACCAAATGACCAAAATAAAAGACAATTCCATCAGCCTTCAGCCATCAGTGGTACACACAAAAATCAAAGATACTGTTTTCAATACATTTACATATGACTCAATACACGTCTTAATATTTCTAGATATTTATGAACTGCATATATATATAAAAAAAAAAAAATTCCCCACTCTCCCCTGCGGGCGGTCTGTTACTCCTTCAAGCTCGGGTCCTCTACCAGAGGCCTGGGAGCTTGAGGGTCCTGCGCAGTATCTTAGCTGTTCCTAGCACTGCACTCTTCTGGACAGAGATCTCGGATGTTGTTCCTGGAATCTGCTGGAGCCACTCTCCCAGTTTGGGGGTCACAGCCCCGAGTGTTCTGATTACCACGGGGACCACTGTTGCCTTCACTTTCCACATCTTCTCTAGCTCTTCTCTCAGCCCTTGGTATTTCTCGAGCTTCTCGTGTTCCTTCTTCCTGATGTTGCAGTCGCTTGGGATTGCTACATCTATCACTACTGCCCTCTTCTGCTGTTTGTCTACCACTACTATGTCGGTTGGTTCGCCATCACAAGTTTGTCAGTCTGTATCTGGAAGTCCCACAGGATCTTAGCTTGGTCATTCCCGACCACCTTCGGAGGTGTCCCATTTTGACCTTGGGACTTCCAGCTCATACTTGGCACAGATGTTCCTGTACACTATGCCAACCACTTGGTTATGGCGCTCAATCGTACGCCCTGCCTGCTAGCATCTATGTGTATACACACACACACACACACACACACATATATACATATATACACACACACACACATATACATACATACACACACACACACATACATACATACATACACACACACATACATACATACACACGCACACATACATACATACACACGCACACACACACATATACATACACACACACACATACACACACACATACACATATATATACACACACATATATATATACACACACATATATATATATATACACACACATATATA